>JAASFI010000596.1:0-22348 GCA_023333705.1 Globisporangium viniferum | reverse complement strand
CGTGATCCAGACCTCGGCCGGTCAGCGCGTGCGTCCGGTGCTGAACGAGGACGAGGTGGTGATCATGATGGGCTCTGGCGCCTCGCGCTGGCTGCAGACGAGCCACCAGCTGCCGGCGGTGCTGCACGGCATGAAGATGCCTGAGAGCGTGATCGGCGACAGCCGCATGCTGCGCACGTGGTTCGGCAAGATGACGCTGCTGCCAGCGTACCAGCGCATGCTGGAGAACCAGGACGTCGTGTTTGACTCGGTCGTGAACAGCACGACTCGTTTCCTGTTGCAGAAGAGCGACGACGCTGAGCTCAAGACCATTGGATGCGCCGGTGACCGTCAGCTGACGGCTTCCGATGGCTCGTGCACGTTCCGCACGTGCACCACCAAGTCTGGTGCCACTGCGCCTTCGGAGGGATGTGCTACCGTTTGCAACCGCGTCGGCCACAGCGACACTGACGCTTCCGACTGCTCGTCGAAGTGCACGTGCACGGACGCGTCCGGCACGGCTGAGATTTGCTGGATGCTCTGTGTCCCTAACCTTCCTTTGGACTCATGTGCCAAGGCCAGCCAGACGTGCACGGGACAGGAAATCACCTGCACTTCGCCAATCACGGCGCCAGCTCCAACCACAGGTACGCCTAGCACTTCTAGTCCTCCTGCTACCACTACTCCAAAGCCTGCCACGTCGGCTCCAGTGACGTCGGCACCTGCTGCCACGTCGACGCCGGCTGCTGCTACCACCAGCACGCCTTCTAACGCGGCGGCTTCTGGCTCGTCTCCTACCTCTGTCCCTGCTTCTGCTACTACAGGTAGCACCAGCACTACCACCAGCGCGACCCCAACACCAGCGAGCGCTTCGAGCACCTCTGGTACGTCCACAACCTCAACAACAACAACAGCTACAAATGCCCCTGCTACTGGATCCCCAGCCAGCAGTGGCAACAGTAACGAAGAACCAGCTACTGACTCTGTGAATGAATCATTATTGGGAACAGGTTCGACCTCTTCGGCCAGCTCCACCACTTCCTCGCCTTCGTCAGCCACCGTGACCACGCCAGCGCCAACGACCGCTGCGACGCCGAGCTCGGCGGCCACGGGCTCGGTGCTCTCGTCCGCGGCGCTTGTCGTGGCTTCGGTTGCGGCGCTCGTCCACACGCTCTTCCAGTAGATATGCGAATAGAGAGACGCTGAATTTTTTTGCTTTTACGACGGGAGGGGAGGGGTCAAATATTTGTACAGCTACAATAGTGTGCCTGCAACCAAGTGCTTCCCGTTTCCCCTACCACCAAAACAAAATCAAATATGAAGAATATGTTTGCTTTTTTGACGCCCTGAGTATCTTGAAAGACTTGGTCATTGAAAGCTGTCAATAGACGGACGGCTGCTTTGCTTGATCATCAACGTAACTACTTGTGTGTACGCTGTTGTAGGTACATCTCATCTCCAAGAGCATTGCTGTCGTTAAAAACGAGTACCCGATGGTCCGCATTGCCCGTCCAGAAAGCCGTTGGACTCAGAGGCTGCACGATCGATGCGAGATCGATTGGCTTCACGACCCCGATGTACTCGTACACCACCGCAACGAGCGCAGTGCTCAAGATCGCGTTCACGTCGACTCGCTCGAGCGTTTGCTCACCATGTTGGAGTAGGCGTCCCAGAGAGAAGGGATCACCATCAGGAGCACTCGAAACTGTTGGTTCATTGGATGATGGCGTATTAAGGTCGGGCTCGTGTGTGGTGGGACTCGCATTGCTGGCTTCGTAGTCTCGAGAAGCTCCTAGTTCGAGGCTGCGATGGAACACCTTGAGCATCTCGCGCAGCAGCTGACTCAAGACTGGGGTCAGTTGCTTCTCTGGACCTGTTGTTGTTGGTGAGTCCCTTATTGCTGTGCCGCTGGAGGTGGTAGCATCTGCACCAGCATTAGCAGCACAGGGCTGCAATTGCTGCCATTGCAACGGAAGCAGCGACGCGATCTCGTAGACCAGGCTGCGAAGGGATTCGCTCGATTCATAGCTCTTCACATGCTGCAGCCGACGGATCGCGTACTGAAGCATGGCACATGCAACAAACTTAGTCAGGCATGAGAGTACTACACGCCATGCAGGATATGACAATGGCACCTATCTACTGACTGACTCGGTTCCTGGGGTGCAAGCGGCTGTTCTTCGTTGCAGCTATTCTTCCAGAGAACGGCGTCAAGAGAATCCCATCGACTGTCACTTCAAGCACGTGAAGCAGCCCGCTCAGGCGCAGCAAGAGAGCGCAGCTTTCCAGGACACGAGCAGATGAGTTCACGCCAGCAGGATAAAGATTGCCAGGTACTAAATTGCCATAATGGGTTGACTCACCTCGCCCAAGCTGCCTCAGATCAATGAAGACGCGCATACATAAACAACCACCACATGATCAGCCAGATCAGGAACTATGAAGCAGGGACAGACAGATACGCGTATTACTCTGCTACTGCTGCTGCGTAGGTACCTGGCAGGCCGGTGACGCGCTGCGCTGGGAACTGGCCGTGTTGCATGCGCGAGATGTCGCGCGCCACCACGGGGTCCATGATGACGCGCAGGCCCGCGTTCGCGACCTGCTCTCGCATCAGCAGCAGGTCGCCGTCTTCGCAGAGCGCCAGCACGTCCTTCTCAAGGATCTGGACGCGGGGCTTCGCTGCTCCGATTGCATTTACAGAAGCAGGTTGATGGCCAGTGGACTGGAAGTGCCTCAGGTCGCCGAGCGCGCGCGTCCACTGCTGCCCCATCAGCGTTGGTATCGACTCGCCGTGCAGGTTCTGCTTTAAGGCTGCATGCGGGTGTCCAACAGACAGACAATGTTACTGATCGCGTCGTTTCACGGCCCTATTTGAAATGCATCAATTCCCATGCGACAGTTCGATTAAGTACGCAGTGAGGGTGCGTATATAAACAAAATCAAATTTAAAGAGCCGCAAAGCGATGAGAACGTAACGTAATGCTTGTACCAAAATGCGGATTTGGGTAGTAAAATATAACATTCGATTTTAGCACAATGGCGTACTTTTGCAGAAAGATACTGTAGATTCAGCTTGGTGTGAAGTTTGTTCACGCATTCCATTGACAAGCAAACTGTCCATCAATCAATCCACACGAAGCCCTTCCAACAGCTCAATGCAGTCGCTCGACCGCCTGGACGCGTTCACGCTGGCGCACATGCTGGCGTTCCTGAGCCACGCCAGTCTGGCCGCGCTTACTCTCACCAGCCGCGCATGCGGCGCTCCCGAAGCGCCAATCCGCCAGCTCTTCCTGCTGCGGTCTTGCGTCCGCATCCCCGAGACGCTCTCGTCCGCATCCTCATCGTCTTCTTCATCGTCCTCTTCACTACCAGCGCCACTGGCGGCAGCGATCGCCCTGATCCCCATGTCCATCGACGAGGACGCCGCAGTGGACGAGACCACAGCCCTGGCGCTGCTGCACGCGCTGCTGGCGCGGCCCGAGGTCGCCAAGCTCTCGATCAAGTGCAGCGAATCCGATTCGCTCTGGGTGGACGCGTTGACTCAGTTTTTGACCCCGCAAGTGGCGAATAAGGTCACGATGGTGCGCATTAAGCAGGCTCTGGTGAGCAATAGCAATAGCAATAGCAGTCGACAGATCACCAGCAACTCCAGCTTGGCCAGTGGACAACAGCAGCAGACTCAAGAGCAAGCGCGTGACGAGGCAGCGCCTGTGCCAATTGTCCACGCGATCCTGTCGCGAATGCGCCGCAACCACCAGCAGACAGCTGAAGAAAAGGTCCAAGTGACTCACCAGTGGCTCCAGTTTGCGAACTTGATGCCGAATCTAAAAGAACTGGACCTGAGTCTCATCAAAGTGACCACGATCGAGTGGCTGCCAGCGCTCGGCAGGCTTGAAAAGCTCACGCTGAACGCCACCGAGCTCGCAGACCAGACATCCCTCGCACCGCTCCGTCTATTGAGCACCGTCAAGTCATTATCTGTGCAGAACTACATGGTGCCGCATGCTCAGGAGATCGCCGCGATGCAGCAGCTCACGTCGCTCTGGCTCAACGAGAGCTTGGTGCTGGAAGACCTGTCGAGTATCCGCCAGCTAAAGCACCTCCAGGAGCTCACGCTCACGCACATGTCAGCGGTCCAGGACCTGAGTTTTGTCCAGGAACTGAGCGAACTCCGCGTGCTCAAAGCGAACTTTGTTGGGCAGAACCAGTGGCTCCGACTGCCAGAGCTCCGGGTATCATCATCAAGCGGTGCAAATGGGGACGATCGCGAGGCAGCAGCAGCCCCAGTGTCGTCGTCGTTGCTGAGCCTCCCGCACTTGCACACCCTCACGCTCCAGCGCGTGCGTCTTTCCAGCCTGAACGTCCTGGCGCTCTGTCCAAACCTCCGCAACCTGTCGCTCCATGCGCACGATGTCACCAGCATCGAGATGCTCGCCGCGGTCCCCGAGCTCCAAGATCTCAAGCTATCGATCGACATCATCGGTGGTCGGAAGCTGGACCTCTCGCCGTTGACGACGCTCCCAAAGCTGCTGGGCCTCGAGCTTGTCACTTTACGAGGCAGGTTCAACAGCGACACTCTACCCGCTCTCCCGAGTCTCAAGACGCTCGTGGTCCCTGCGATGGACGACTTTGAGCCGATCTGCCAGCGCCAGAGCGCGCTCTCGAGTCTGACGGTGCGCGAGTGTTCGCAAGTGGACATTGACTACGCGCCCGTGCTCGCAGACCTGCCGATGCTCACGAAGCTCACGCTGACGTTCCCCGTGATCAAAGGGCGCTCCGAGTCGGGGGCGGCGTCCGCGCGAGCGCTGGACCTGTCGCCCCTGCAGTCGCTGACGGAACTGCGGAGCCTCCGCCTGATCCACGTGAGCGCCGAGGACCTGAGTCCGCTGAGTGTACTGGCAAAGCTGGAAGCTCTCGATCTGTCCGCTTTCTATTCGACGCAGCCCCTGGCGCCGACGATCTCGGACTTTGCGCCGCTGACGAGTCTCGTGAACCTGCGATCGCTCTCGGTCGCGGGACGAAGCGAGTTCACTGAGTCAGACCTGGCGCTTTTAAGGAACTGCGGCACGTTGGCCAAGCTGCGGAGAATCAACACGACGGAGCTCGTGATCCCCAGTTTCAGTGGCGGGCTCTGGTGAAAAACGAAAATATCAAAAAATCAAATCTTAAACATGACATTGAATGAGAGTAGCAACTCTCTACAACAACTCGTTGTCTGTCACTAAGAAGTGGTTCTCAGTTGGCTCAGTTTGATCTGCTTTCAGCTTCTTCAACCTGGTCACCTGGTGTAGGCTCTGACGAGGAGGTCTCAAGCGAAATCACAGTACTAGCAACCTCCGAATCAGCTCCTGCTGGTGCTGCTACTGGGACTGGGACTGGAGGTTTCGTTTCTACTTCTTCCTCTTCTTCTTTCTCCAGAGCCTTTGGCTCTTCCTTCACGCCAGGCTCGGGCTTTCCATTCACAGTTGCACTGAGTCTCGTCGCCTCCACACGTGGCGCTTGCTCGGCGACTGCACCGGCATCTCCCGTCGCTGGTTCAACCGGACGTGCATCGGAAACTTCGTCAATACAAGTACTACCTCTTGAGGGATCTGCGTCTCTCGATCTTTGTGCTTCGAGTTGGACAGAAGAGCTGCCGCTCATACGCTGCTTGAGACTCAATCTTGCAGATGCTGGCTCCGCTTTCACTACGGGTTTCCCAGGTTTGTCGCCATCGTCGGGTCCACTTGGTACTATAGTTCCATTACCTCCGCCTACCTTGGGTGTGTCAGATTCTGCAGACAGAGGTGGTGGCGTGCGTTGCTTCAATCCGCTTTGAACAGGAGGTCCCGCGTTTGGCAAAGTCGCAGCGTCGTCCTTGAGACTGTGTGAGCTGCCTCTGGTGCTGCTTGCGGAGTCGCCAGCCTTGCTGCTGCCTGCTACGTCTTCTTCTTGAGTCTTGGCTGGTAGTTCTTCCCCCATTCGCTGCTTGAGACTCAGTCGAGATGCCATCGGCTTGGAGGCATTGGGAGCGGGCGTCGTCGACTTTTGCCTGGGCTTCGCTGCTGCTGTTGCTGCTGTTGCTGCTGCCAGTGTCGCGCCGCCCTCAGTGTCAGCAACTATTAACGACTCAGTAGAAACTACCCCTGGCGCATTCTCAGCGCTCGCATCACCTTTCAACACAACAGGTGGACACGACCTATCACCACCATCACCATCACCATCCATTTGACCCAACAGCTTCTTCTTGTTGCCGTCGTCGTCCGCCACCAGGTGTCGATCGCTCGCATCATGAATGACAGTGGTCGCCAGCACCGGCAGCACCGGCAGCATGTGGGCTTCGGGCACTGCAACAATAGCTTCTCGCTTACTCGCTGTCGCCTTCGCATGTCCAGTCCCGACCCTTTTCGCTCCACCAGGACCTCGAAGAGCTGGTAGCGACGGTTCTCGTCCGCTCGCTCGTTCAGGCTTCTCCACAACCTTCTTCTTTGCGACTACTTCGTAGAAAACAACCGGTCGCTCTCGGGGCACGACGCGCATGGGAATCGCGACGTGGGTCTTCCTCCTGCGCGTCGCGTGCACCTGCACCCAGCAGACCGGGCAGAAGTGGAGGCTCTCTTCGCACTCGGTGCACTCGAGCACGGCCTGCTGCTCGCCGCACTCCTCGCACTTGCCCTTGCGGATCGCGCGACCGCGCACCATGACAAAGTACTCGGCCCTAACCTCCGAAGCGTGCTTGCGGCCCCGGGCGCCTCGAAACACGCGCTGGATGCTCACCACGGCGTTCTCCTCCTTCGTGCGGCGCTTCTTGATCTGCAGCCTGCGCTGCGCCATGTCCTGCTGCATCTTGGTGTTCACCTCGATCAGCATCTCGATCTCGCCCACGCGCTGGTTCACGCGGTTGCGGAAGCGCTCGCGCGTCGCGTGCACTGCGAACCTGTGCTCCTTCAGGCGGTTGCGCCTCTGGGACTCCAGGTGCAAGCGGTGAAAGACCGGGTTCGCGAGCGCTTCCGAGGACGGCAAGAGGTGGTGATGGTCGTCCTCGTTGTTGTTGTTGCTACTAATACTGCCATTCGCCTCATGGGATAATGAGGAGGAGGAGGCAACGAGATGCGGCTGCATGCAGTGCGCGCGCCACCACTCCGAGGCCTCTCTGTCGTCCGTTGGCTCGGGGCGTCGGCTGCTCTCAGCCTCTTCCTGATTCTCTCGTCGATC
The DNA here is from genome assembly GCA_023333705.1 of Globisporangium viniferum. Classification (NCBI taxonomy): domain Eukaryota; phylum Oomycota; class Peronosporomycetes; order Pythiales; family Pythiaceae; genus Globisporangium; species Globisporangium viniferum. The sequence goes on along the minus strand of JAASFI010000596.1, from coordinate 15,172 downwards.
TAAGGAGAACACGAACACGTCCAGCTCACTGGCGTGGGGTTGCTCTTCTTTTTCTTCTTCTTCGATAGACTTGTTGTTTGTGTTCCTGCTATCCCCGGCAGCTTGTCGTTTCCCAGAAGACGGCGAGGGCCAGATCCACACTTTCCTCTCGTGCTCAAACGGGCTCTTAGCGTACACTTTGCGGATATCGCGCTCGCAGCCGGCGATGCTCGTCTGCCACCAGTTCTGCGTTGCAAGCGCCGCGTGCACGATCTGATTGTGGATCCCCCACGCCGCAGCTTTCCGCTCGGCGTCCCATTGCTGAGTCTCGGCTTGAAAGCGCGCCGTTTGAGCCCCCTGCTGCAGTTGTTCATCAGGACTGAAGCCTGCCTGGGAGCTAGGTCCAGACGAGTGTCCACTACTGAACACGAGGAGAGTCGACAGGTCCTGCTGCAGCACCTGGAGCCGATTCTCGCAACTGGAGCCCAATTTCGCGCTCAAAAGCTCTCGTGAAGCCCGCGTGGCGCGGTATGTCGACTCGTACTCATGAACGCGCCTCACTGTCGAGGTCTTCAAGTGCACCAGCTGGTCGTAGAGCTTACGCCGCCGGTTTGCCTGCTTCTTTGTGGGCGATAGCAGTAAACTCTGTGGGTTGTTGTTGTCGACTCTGTCATTGTCGTGGTCTCGCTGGTGGTTGGAAGGGGCTTTCAGCTTGTCTTTTTGGCTCTGGCTCTGGATGAGCTGCTTGATTCTGTCCATTCAGAGTAGACAAACAGAGTGCCACGTGGGCGGAGAGTCAGGAGGACTCGCGAGTTGCACTCCAGCAACTTATACTCGGGAAGTTCCTACAAGCACCCACCTGTCCTGAACATTCTTATGCCGCTGGTTGAACGCTTCTCTATTCAGCAGCGCAGGTGGCACACGCGGCGCTGAGCGCAGAGGTCCCAGCAGATCCTTTTCGAGACTGCGAGGGTCAATTGTGCAGCCATTGTCATAGTTGTCAGCTATCAGGCGTGTCGTATTCGTGGCTCGCTCGCCACCACCAGTTTTTTGTCGAGTCTGCAGCTGAAATGGGTCGAACGTGAAGATCGGAGGTCCTCTTTCCACCTTGGGAGGGCTAGTTGACTGTGCAGGAGGGCCCGTGTACGCCCGCCACGCTCGCTGGATCGCACGCGCGCCGCGTTTCTTCTGGAAGTCGCGGAGCTGCTCGAGCTGCTCGGCCGTCGTGTGCTGCAGGAAGTGGAGCTCCTGCTCGTTGCGCCAGATGCACAGCTGCCGGCGCTTGGTCGCGCGCAGGAACGCGTCCTAACATAAAGGTACAGCATCCCAGTTGTCACAGTCGCGATGAGACTTCCAGAGTTCAATACGAAGTACGATACTAGACAACCACGACGTTCGTTCCCTTACCTGTTCTCTGGAGAACTGGAGCAGCCGCGCGAACTCCCTCCGCGAGAAGCGGCCGCGCTGCCGCGCCTGGAGCTTCGTGACGCCCGCGACCACCTTCCGCTGCTGGTTGCGGCTCCGGACGCCTCGCAAGCGCGCCTGGATGCACGTGGCCGCCGCATCTTGTTCGATCTGGTCACCTCCCATTCGCTCTTCTGGTTCTATAGGAAGAGAAGGAGGAATGGAGACCTATGTACCACTCGAAGCACTGAAGGATCGCGTCTCTTCACATTGACATCCTGCATGCATACCACAAGATCCGATCCTACGTAAGACAGAGAAGCATACATGGTGAGCTTGCCTATCAATCAGCACCATCGATTGAGGAGGATTGAGTGAGGTTGGTTGGTTGGTTGGTTGGCGAGGTTGTAGTATTCATATTATAATAGTCGAGAGCTGACGGGGAAGGGCAGAGTGCCAGCCACACCCAGGCAAAACTTCACAGCCACACGCAAGCAAACAAACCGACACACACAGCCGCGACCTCCTCGTTCCTTTCCGAAGAGACTCCGTTCGTATCCGAAGAGCGCGATACCGTCTGTCTGTCTGTCTGTCTTTGCGCTTTGATGGTGGGTCCACTTTCTGGCTTGGTTCCCGTCGAGTCCTCGTAATAATTAGTGCTTGGGTGGTGGAGGTGGTGGGGTCCCATAGGAGGGGTTTGGTTCACACTACACGGGTCCTTCAGCCCTCCTTGGAAAAACTGAAAGACCCCACAGATAAGACGGACGCTCAGCTCAGCTTACGCGCAGTCGATCTCGTCGATGTCGTGCGGTCCCGGGAAGTCCAGGATCGGCACTTCTTCGTACAGCGTTTGGTAGATGCCCTGGTGGTCGTGGTTGAGATGGTTGTGGTCGTGGAGCTCCTCGTCGTCCTCCTCCTCTTCGTCTTCGTCGATGAGGATGTTGGTGGATTTCCGCGACAGCAGCCGCGTGATCGTCGAGTTCCACGGGATGCGCGGGCCTTCAGTCTCCGGCTCCGAGTACTCGTCGTCGCTGTCCGTGTCCTCGGTCTGGCCCGAGTTGCGGTCGTCCGCGTTCCCATTGCGTCGTCCGCCATTCATCGCCGATGAGCTCTCGCTGTTGAGCGCGGCGATCTCGGCCTCCGACATGACCATCGTCGTGCGGCTCGGGGTCGACGTCGCGATCGAGTTGCGGTTGTACAGGTGCAGACTGCCGACGAACGAGCCGTTGCTGCGCAATGACGACGAAGTGGACGCGCCGACCTCGCTCAGCATCGTGCCGCGGTCGCGGATGCGCTGCATGCTGGTGTACATCACGAACGAAGAGGACGACGACAGCGTTGACGCTTCGACCACGTCCCCGCCGTCGCTTTCTTCCTCGGTCGGCGCTCGTCGCTGTCTGGTGGTCACGTGTTTCTCACTGTAGCTGCTCGTGGTGGTCGTTGTGGCTGGGTCTGTCGCGGTCGTCAGGTACTTGGACGCGATCCCTGAGACGGAGCGCATTGAAGACGACGACGATGACGTCTCGCTCACGTGCTCCAACAGCAGATCCACGACCGAGTTTTGATTTGCGCGGTCGTCGTCGTCCTCTTCTACATTTGCGGTCGCCGCGAACTCTCCTGTCTCTCGCTCCGTCCGACCGCGACTGTTCTGCCTTGTGGCCTGGCTTCTACTATTGCGGCTGCTGCTGGTGCCAATGCCATCGCTCGTCTCACGTGGCGGGAATCCGGACACTGGGGACGACTGCTGCTGCTGCTGGGGCGCTGCGACGGGGCTGATCGAGCCGCTCAGCCGCGTGCGCGACAGACTGCTGTTGTTGCTGCTGCGGTTGCTGCGCTTGCTGCTCGTGCGTCGTACGGACGCGCGGCCGCCGCGGTCGTCGCCCACGGGATCATTACTGCGACTGCTGCTGCTGTTCTCCTTCTTGATCGCCGGCGGCGCGTCCGCGCGTACGAGCCGCATCTGCACGCGGATGCGGCCGGCGTCCTTCTTGCCGTCCTGCAGCGCCACCCAGCGGTCCACGGTCTCGTCCTCGGGTACGTCCCGCAGCGGGATGCAGCACGCGCCGACCGCCGGGGACGACATGAGCCGCGCGCTCTTGACGCGGACGCTCACGAGGTCCGCGAACGGGTCGATGCTCGCGAGCTCAAACTTTTCGTTCCAGACGGGGCTCGCGCGCGAGAACTTCTGCACCTGGGTCTTGAACTCGCGCACGCGCGTGCCGCTCATGTCGATGCCCCCGCCGGTGAACGGACCGCCGCCGCGGCTGCTGCTGTTACTGGCTCCATTAAAATTCTCGTTGCTACGGCCGGAGCTGGTCGGATCGGGGGACCTCGCGGGGGACGACGACGAGGAGGACGTGAACGCGGACGAGGAGGACGATAAGGTGCTGGACATGAGGAACTTCTTGAACGACTGGCGGCCCTTGCGCGACGCCGCCATGTCCACGTTGCCCACGTACACTTTGCAGTACGTGCCATGCGACGACACGTTGCGCAGGTTCTCGGCCGCGTACACGCGCAGCAGCAGGCGGTACTTGACGCCCGGCGCCGTGGCCGCGGACGGCAGCCGCCGGGACTTGCGGGTCTCCATTGTGTGTGTGTGCGTAGCAAGTCGAGCAGCTGCGCTTCTTGCGTGTTGTGTGTGTGTGTGTGTTGTGTGCTTGCGTACTTGCTGAACAATAGGAGTACCTACTCAAGCAATCAAGCAAGCAAAGCAAGTGACCGACCGTTACTGGTCTGTCTCCCTGCGTGTCTGGACGCGTCCCCTCGCAGCTAGGGGCGGAATGTTTCTGCGGACGGACGGGGACCTGCTGCGCTTCTGCTGGTTTGTTTGGCGCTTTTCGGCCACGTACGGACGCTTCTCACTCACACGATTGTGTGCGGGCGAGCGCGCCGTTGTTGTTGTTGTTGTTGTTGTTGCGCTTGTGTCTGAGTCACACACACACAAGCAAGCATGCAAGCACAAGCAAAGCGTTGGTGGTTTATGCCGCCCGTCCGAGCCGATGGACTCACACACAAGAATTGCTTGAACCACACTCGCTCTCTCTCTCTCTCTCTCTCTCTCTTGTGGTTCAGTTTTCACTTGGCATTTGTATGGAGTTGTGGACAGGGAGGGGGTCCAAAATGGCAACAAGCGGCTCTTTTCTGTACGTATTTTGATTTGCGCCAACGGCTGAAAGAGAGCACAAGGGTACACACAGTTTCTGAAAATGCCTCTGAGTATGTAACTATGGATTTTATGCTCATTCTTACATATTTGTAATTTCAGCGCCACAAGGATGCTGCCCCAAAACTAGACCATTCAGGCTCTGTGTATAACCGTTTCAGAAAGGGAGGGGAGAGGAAGGAAGGAGAAGGGGAAGAGAGGGCAAGGGGAGGCCAACATTGAGGTTTTTCATTTTTGTATCGAAATTTGTTTCCAGGGTGGAAAGTGAAAGGGTGGGAACAAGGTTTTTTAATGCAGTCGAAAAGAAGCGGAAAGCATGGAACCAGGCTGGGAACAGCTGGCAAAACGAGTTCGAGCGGCCAGAAAACGAGCAGCAGATTAATAATAGCGAAGAAGAAAAGCTGGTGTGTAAAATGCTATGCCAACGCGGCGCATAATCCTCCGTGAGGCTCAGTGAAGGGCCATCATTTTGCATTTCGCATTGCCTTCTCATCATGCTCGACTGTGTTGTGTTGTGTTGTGTTGTGTCGATAGAGACCACTTTGAAGAGGGTTTCATTTTATATTGATTGCTCTCTGGTTTGCTGATTCCAATGAATGACTAGGAATCGGATTGTCGATGCACCAAAGAGACAAAAATAGCATCTACTGTACGTATCAAAACGATTGTGACCACGCATACTTTCCATAATGTTGTGCAATAGTTATGACGGACACTGTACGCGTTTCAGCAGTTTCGCGCGTAGAAAACACTTGAAACCTACGAAACAGCATAATGCACTCAAAATGAGTCGGCCAAACAGCCTACTTGTTGCACAGACACTTTCATGAGGTGATCATGCATCTTCCGAGTCAGAAGGTGATGCGACCGTCATCTCCCAGATACTTTTGTATCACTCCATCAACCCCCACGAACATCATGCCATTAACATCCTCACCTTCTTTCTCTGCAGAGTTCGAGGCGTAGAGCCACTGCCAGCGTTTAGGAGAGGCAGGGAAGAAGTAGCCAACCTGAACCTAGTTGCTGCCTATAGTGGACAGCAAAGCGACGATCGAAGAGGTGTGGTATTACATACCAAATTGCGCCTCTTCATGAACACTCCGCGGCGTGCGTTCATCCGTTTGATGATGGCCTGTCGTACTGTTGCCTATTGTCCTTCCTGTCGTCCCTCGAGAGGTACAGGCTCAGTAAAGTTGACGCTGGCGATCCTGCGAAATGGCACATGTCAAGACATGTAAAACGAAGCTGATTGTTCCTCAGTTATACTGCGCGCTGGCTAGCAAGCAGCGCACCCCTCCCTGGCTTTCTTTCTATCCTATCCTGCATGGAAATATATTCACACCTGCCAGCCCAACAAGCAAGGCGTTCTCTCTTCTCGTTCGTCCGTTCTCTCTACAGCTTCTTGTAGAGCGTCTCGGTCTTGATGTCGGCGTCCGGGAACGATTGTGAGCGCAGGAACGAGACCGAGCGCGGCTGCTGCACCGGGTACGAGATCTCGTGCGTGAGCAAGTTCTGCGTGCGCGAGTCGTCCGGTCCGTCAAACTCGTCGATCAAGTCGAACGAGTCCGAGATTCTCGTGACGTACGGAGCCTTGGGGCTTCGGCTGTCGTTGCTGCTACTCTCGTCAAAGTTGACACTCCCGTCCGCGCTCATGATGTTGTCGCTGCTCTCGCCAGTCGGATCCAGGTACGGCACGCGGCGAGACACGTTCGCCGAGTTGTTGCGCGTGAAGCGCGATTGCTGGCGGCGGAAGTGCAGCTGGTTGTCACCCTGCGCCTGCGCGTCGTTCAAACCCGCCGCAACGATCGCAGCGGCGTCCGCAGCAGCCTGTGCCTCTTTCTGACGCTTCTTCTCGGTCTTGAGCTGGATCGCACCGGTCTTTGTACTCGCGCAGAACATGAAGAGCACCGCAGTCATCGTACCACAAAGGATGCAAAACATGAAGTGCACCGCAGCGAAAGATGGTCGCGTGAAAAACACAATCGCCTCCGTGAGGTGGAACACACATAGCGACGTGGTGAACAGCAGCGGACGGTTCGACGTTGGGAACATCTCCATCGCAGAGAGCCACGCCGCACTCAGCAGACTGAGCCCTGCCGCGATGTACATGATGAACAGCATTGCTTGAACGAACCCGCTTTGACCGTTCGCCAGGCTCCCAGAGACGCCGCAGAACAGCGAGAGAAGTCCCACGAATGGCAAAAATTCCTTCAGGATCGTCTTTCGGCGAACGTTGTCCACGAGGAAAATGCCGAACGACAGACCCGAGGCGCTGCAGATCGAGAAGTACACCAGCCAGTTGGAGTACCTAGGACCGCTCGATGAGCTGGACTCTCGTAGTTGTTCGCGCAAGAGAAGTCCCTGCGACATCAACAGCCCGACGAGAATCTGCAACACAGACACAAAGGCGATGCGGAACGCGAGATTGTTCTCCTTCGTCACCGGCGCCTTGAGCTCTTCTTCGATCAACGTCATGTCCATCTGCACGTCCTCCCGCTGTCGAAGTCGCGCCAGTACTCTTCTCGCGTGCTTCTGGTGGTTGTGGCGAATCAACCACACCGGACTCTCGGGCATGAACTTCAAGATGCCGCAGAGAAGAATCGTCAGCGGCGCTGCAACGTACAGTGGGGCCACACGCCAATCGTTCGTTGGCTTGGATGTGGAATCGGTAGCCAGAGTTGAGGCGTCAACGCTCTTCTGCATGAGTGCGTGCGCCAGATAGCCGAGCATACTCCCGAGCAAGAAGAGCACCACGCTCTTGCCACGCCATCCCTTCGTACAGATCTCAAAGCTGTACATGAGGTAGTTCATCGACAAGATCGCGGTTCCGCTTGCACCGAGCGCGCACGCCAGAATGATCACCGAGCTGGACGAAATGAAGTTCAGCACCATGCTGCTGCCAATGCAAACGCATCCCGAGACCATACTCCATCGTCGTCCGAAAAAGCGGCTGAGCGCCAGGCTCGCCAACACTGCGACAATCGAGGCACCAGCGCAGACCGTCTTCAAGTATCCGTCCTTCATCCACGTCAGCAAATGGTCGCTAGCGCTGGCGGACAGCGAGTTGGTCACAAAATAGTGAAACGAGCTGTTCACAAAGTTGTCGCTCGAGCTGTTCAGGTATCCCAGACCGTACACGAAGCAGGTCATGAAACCGTGCACGAATCCAGCGACGAGACCGAGAATGATTACGAGGGACGCCGCGACCTCAGAGCCAGAGCTCAACGCACGCGAGAAGCCACCGTTGTACAGCATTCGGGATTGCAGGATTCGCATAAACGGAAGGAACGACAGCGCCAACAGCGGAACGACCAAGAAGACGCCAACAAGCATGTCGAACAGGAACCCGAGCGCCACCACTGGGCGAGTCAACGCGAGCGGAAACCCGTACACGCCGTGGAGGGCGAGAGCAAACTGGCAAATCGAGTTCAGCCCGAGGAAGATCGCGCTCGAGAGAACCAAGGACTTGGTCACATACCAGCCTGCAACTCCACCAATGATGATAGGAACGATGCCGAGACCGCCAACCACCACCGCCATGTACACGATTCCGCGCACGGTTAGCACTGCAAGCTTCTGTTTCTTCCCGAGCGTTGATTGAATCGCCACACCGCCAAGAACCAGAGCGATCCAGATGAAGATAATCGCAGCGATCAACCAAATCATGTCCGTTAGGGAGAACTCTGTGATAAACACATAGTACATCGCCAACGGATGACGCAGTTCACGCAGGCAGTACGTGGCTCTGCCCATCGGACCCAGGTTCGCCATCAAATCCACGTCCGCAGCCCACCACTCGAGCCATCCGTCCTTCGGCACGCCCGACGAATTCTTGTCGTCGTCTTCAATCAAATCGTCGTCTTGCTTCACGCGCATCATCCACGCAAACCAGTTCGAAATGTCAATGTTCGTCTTGTTCAACACCAATCCATCCGTGTTGAAGAGGAACGGCGCCATCAGCCAACAAGCTCCAAGCAGCAGCACCGCGAAAGAAGCGACACCGTAGCCCTGGGGCGAGCGGCTGTACGAATCCAGAGCCGTGATGTTTGCTGGAATCAAGTCTGGCGAGTCCTCGCAGAAATCAACTGACGCGCAATATTCTTCACGCACACCAGCACCAATGTTGAAGTTCCCGCACATTCCGAAGAGAATCATCACGCCGATCAGCTCCACCGCCTTGCGAAAGTGTGATACATTGTACTCCTTGAAGAAGTTGACCATCGGATCTCTCGTAATCGCAAACCCTCGCCCGGTTCCTCGATACTTGGAGCCACCGCGAATCAGCGCCACGTCGTAGAAATGCGCTTTGGTACCAGTGAGGAAGACGTAGAAGACGATTCCGAGCGTCGAGATGAGTTCCAATACACGGAAAGACGCTTCCTTGAGACCGAACTCAACGACCAACGTCGCGAGGAGCGGAAGCGTCGTCAGCATACCGAACTGCAAAATGTACTGCGTGCTCATGACGGTGGCGAGCGAACTCAAGCTGTTTGAGGTCTTCACGGCGCTGATTTGGATCTCCTCGTGCGTAGCCACGTACAGCTTGGCGTAGGCGTAAATGTACACACAGAGCACAGTCAGCGCGTTACAGATGTAGAAGCCGAAGTGTCCGTAGAACATCGAGTTCAAGCGGAAGAAGTCGAGGTTGTTCGACATGCGGTGTCCTTCACGACTCAAGCAACTCTCAGCGCAACCATTCGATAGCTTTGCTTCGAATGCATTGATCTGACTCAAGGTCACATCTCGACCCTTTCCGCACTGCATGAATTCGACATGCGTCACCAGCCCGCCACGAAGCGTCACGTTGTAGCCACTGAACACATCTTCAGACAAATTGATGCCTTTGCTTGCCTTCGAGACACCTCCACTCGTCATGACGAACGACTTTTCAAACACGTCTGGATGTCCGTAGTGCATACGGGCTCGAAGAGGTCTCGCGAGCACACGCTGAGTCAGCGTCACGAACACCAGCTCTTGCTGCGTCATGAAGCGGGCCAACGACGACGCACGCCCGGTGAACACGTGCTCCTTCATTCCGATGATAGTCACCTCTTCGCCGCTTGAAGTGGCTGTCGCCAAGAAGTTCGGCATTTTCAGGGTTTCTTCAAAGTAGTGCTCTTGGTTCATATCGATCGTTTGCAAGTACTCGCCTCTGGTGAATGGGAGCGCGACGTTCTGGTTTTCAGGTTTACCTTCACCCAAAATCGGGTTACCGGGAAGCTCGTAGCGGTAGACCTCGACAATCTCATCACCCTCAGACTTCACAAGGACGCAATCGAAGCGCGTAGCACCATTGTCCTTGATCGTGTCGACAAAGCTCACTCGCCAGCTTGGGTACTTCTTCATCAAGAAATCAATATCATCAGCGCGGTGATCTCCCTTCGCGACTTGCTGAGAGTAAATCTGGCAACCGGTGATGTACGAAAACTTCAAAGCCGAGATCCGGCTCATCTCGTACGCCTTCGTGTCTTCGTTCATGCCGGCGACCGCGTACAACTCGAGCCATCTCAAGAGTCGAATCGCATCCTCGTACATCATCATGCCCTGGACAGTGCGCGCAAGAGTTTGTCCTCGCAGCGAAGCCCACAAACGGACTTGCATCGGGACAGTTGCAATCGCTTCTTCCAACGTTCCCACGTTCATACGCTCCAAAAAGTTGCTCCATTCTTCGGCATGAAGAGCGACCAGATACTTGATGATGCTGAGTTCAGAACGGCCCTTCACGGTCGCTTTCTTGTCGATCGCTTCGAAAAGCGGGTTCGAGTGCACAGGGTTCTTCAGTTCGTCCAGCGTGAAAAGTACTGTTTCACTGTAGTAAGGCGTCATGACGGAAAATGAAGGCATCGCCTCCAGACACTGCACTTGTGGCATATCCATCGCGAGCGAGTGGAGGAAGAATCCCATTCGACGCTTCGCCTCATCACAGCGCGGCAGTGAGTTTGCGACATCGAGACGCATCAGGATAAACAGACGCGTGCATCCAGAGACGAAGTCTTCTCTAGCGAATCGAGACGACGAAGCACAACTCTCGTCATTCTCGCGTCTGTGTGCAGAGAAGAAGCCGTTCTGCAGCAGTACATCCGCCTGATACAGCGACAGCAACTGCTGCTTTTGGTACCCAAGGTCTGGTGTGAATTCAAGGAACTTGCAATTTTCGAGCTTTCGGATGAGCGAGCCATCGTTCAGCATCTTTCCCACAATCTTGAACGTGTTGCGCACAGACTGAGTCACTTGGCCCACCTGCACCTGGAATTCCATTCGCGCGCTCTGGTACGCCGGATTGTTGTCTTCAAAAGCTGCAAGATCTTCTGGCATATCCAGAATCGTCCCCAGCAGCTCCTCGATTTCGTCCGCAAGCTCAGGCAAATGCGAGAAGTCAATCATCGACACGATGTCGGGCGAGTTGAAGAGGTGCTCCAGCACATTTACCGCACCATCTTGCTCGTCCGCGTCCCCAAGAAGAAGCGTGAAGATTTCGCGGAGGAGATACAGTCCATCTTTCACGCCATCCAGAATCTTCGCATTCTCAAAGTTCTTGATCAGACTTTGCGTATCCCACTTGTTGGTCGAAGTCGATGAAGCAAGCGTGATCGCCTTCGTCAAAGACCCAGCAAGCAGGAAGATTGGGTCTTCAATCTGCTCTCCTTTGCCAAGGATGCGGTATTGCAGCATCACAGTCTCACGGTCGTCCAACAAGTCGTTCAATCGGAAGTTGCTGATCACTTCGTTCCAAATAATCGCGAAGCGCAATCGCACATGATCAATGCCGTCGACTGTGCCTGAATCGGACGCAATGGCTGGCTCCTGCTGAACAAGTTTTGCCTGGGTAGTCGTGACTCGAAGATCGAATTGATCTGGTGCCGCGTACAATCCCGCCTTCAGCTGTGGAAGGTCGATGTAGTGACCAAGTTTCATGCGAATACCCATCACCAGACCGACGATCGTCTGGAACAAGATGAAGTAGATCTGTGAGTCGTACATGTACACCACGAACACTGGCACCCAGAGAGCGAAGATGAAGGCGATGTTGTGGTTCGACTCGATGATCCCGTTGCTGCGCTGCTCGTCGGAGATCGCAATGTCGTACACGACAATCGACGGACCGACCAGCGGCTTGACCATGAACTGCAGGTTGAAGGCAAACTTGCAGACGAAGATGACCATCCACGACAGCGCGTATTGGCTGTAGGCAGCCCACGGCTGCGCCATCTTTCGTCCGATGTACTGGCGTCTCGTTCCATCCAATCCATTCAAGATGCGGATGCTCCAGATACCACGAGCACAGAACATTCGCATGAACGCTGAAAACACCACGGGAGTGCTGTACACGATCACGTAGAGCAGACCCATCGAGAGGTACGTGCCACTATCTCCACCGCCAGACAGAATTGAGCTCTTGGATCCGAAAAGCGCGCTTTCGCTCGGCGAGACGTTCACCAGCACGAAGAGCGCGAAGAAGAATGTGTGCCAGAACAATCGGAAGAACACGCCGATCACGAGCCACACGTCCTTGAAGATGCGCATGCCGTACAACCACATTTGGAGCCCCACTTTCAGTGCCAGCAGACCCGTGATTGTGACGAAAATCGAGTAAATCGCGTGCGCTCGGAGATCCGTCTGGCTTGTCGAGAAGAAGTTCCCGTAGAAGCTCAGCCCGCCGCTGTCACTGTTGTCAGCGCGGTACGAAACGTACGCGATCACAAACAAGACGTGGAACATGACGACGAGGAAGAACCAGATCCGGAAAAACGCCAGCAGTGGATTGAACAAACTGCGCTTCTCCTTGAACGTCTTTGGGTCGTGCACCTTGAGCGCTTCCGCAACGTTGAGCTCATCGAAGTCCAGACACGCTGTCGTCCAGAAGAACTCGTTCACATCGTCGTAGTTGGTCACATCTTGGTGGTCAAGCGGCTTTGCACCTTCTGGAGCTGCGGCCGTGCGCATGATCGAGATCACATCGTAGATCGGGCGAACGATCTTCGTCAAGTAGAACCCTTCTTCCACGTTGGGCAGGTACTCGACCTCGTCCAGCTTGTTCGCCATGCTGTGGTACAGAAAGCAGATGCACTCGGGCATGAAGCGCATGTTGCCGGCTTCACCCCAGATCAGCAAGAAGAGCGCCAACTGCTTCTCCATGACAAGCGCCGAGTTCGCATCGTCGACGTATTGCTGCTCATGCTGCACCTTTGCAGAGCCACCAGCCAAGTACGGCTTGGTGCGCAGAAACTTGCACCACCAGACGTAGTTCTTGAAAAACTTCTTGTGCACGCGACCGAGCGCAATGCGAGTCGCCGCGACATCGGTGAGCGTACTCCCTCGAATCTGCTCGTGTTGGACGCGGAGCTGGTAGTTGGTCAGCCAGTAGACAAAGTGCTCTTTCTGGTTCTCGACGCTGCTTCGCTGGAATCCAAACTTGGCCTGGAGCGTCTCAAAAATATCAGTCGTAGTCGGCGGCGGCGGCGCGCGTCCCGCAGGCGGGGTGCCCGAGTCGTGCTGCTGCTGTCGATACTGCTGCTGTCTTGTCGGCGTCGACGGCTGCGCGGCTGTCGGCGTCCCGGGCTGCGGCGGCAGGTTTCCATTCGTGTTGAGTCCGCGAAAGGACTGCAAGTGCGCGAGCGCGGGCTCGTTCTCCACGCGGATGTAGTTGGACTGCGCGCGGCGGCGACTGCTCTCGCGGCGCTGCATGGCTTCGTCGCTCTCTCTCTCTCTCTCTCTCTCTCTCTCTCTCTCACACACAAACTCTCTCTCACAAACGACGCCTCTTATCTACAGATAGGCACAGATGGAAAGTCTGTCTCTCGTCGTCTTCTTCTTCTTCCTTGTGGCTTGGCGTCTGATAGGAAAATGCGGAAAGCCCGCACTCGTCGGCGGTTGAACTCACTGGGGCGAAGGGAAATCCGCGAATGAAGGCGGCGTGTGGCTTTGGCTGGGCAGTTGCAGTTTTGTTTCGAGCGTGGGGTTCACCCATGTCAGGCGTAACCGGGTTACGCTTCCGTGGTTTTTTTGCTTTGTGTTGGGTTCACTCGCCTTCTTGAGTGTGAAGCTCGAAAGAAACAAAGAAGCGGGTTACGAATCAGAGGAGTGGCGTAACCCGATGTGGGCGAAGTAGAGTGTCGTGTATCGTGTACCCTGTGTGACTCTCCTGTTTTTGTCTCGCTCGTGGAAAATATCCTGAAAGTGAGACACTAGGTGCATTTCGATCAAAAAAGGGATCGACAATCGAAAGCTTTTCCAGTGGAGGCAAGTGACGCAAAAGTGCGACCACGCAAATTTTCCGTACTCGAAAATCCCGATACAAACGCTTTGAAGACCGAGCATTTCGCGAAATCGTGGCGCACGGACCCCTCAAGGCATTCAGAACCCGCAACATGCTCAAGTTCATAGAAGATGGGATACAAGCGGAGCTCGACGAGAAGCGGATGTGTCTTCCGGACCAGTTATCAAAAAACCTGCCCGGCTACTACTCAAAGCTGCAGTTCGAGTCAGCTGATGCGTATGTCTACGAGTCTGAATACTGGCTACAAGCTGGAATCGAGAGGCCCCGGTTCGTGTTGACCATGGTCGCACGGTGGCATACATTCCTCCGTGCCGCGAGAACACCTTCAAGATTTGGGGCTTATTCCGGACTCTGGAGTGTGCGATAACGTTCATGCTTGGCGACCCAAGAGACTCCTTCGATCGAATGCTGCTCAACTCAAAGACATGCGTTGTCGCTCAACGGCCAGGGGGCGTCGTCTATGTGAACGCACTCGCGTATCACTCGGTGGTCCTCGGCTTCCGCCCAAACACCGCTCCAAGAGATAAGTGGGGAATCATCGCGGGAAATGTCATCATACTCCGAGAAGACGCTCGTGTGTCGCATCGCTAAGCTACACAAGCTCCCGTGGGAGTCTCAAAGGGCTCCAATGAAGCTTGGAAGCGCGTACTCCCGGCGTTTACTGTGACGGATGGAAGGCAATGGAGCGAGGACAGTTTCAAGCGCGAGAAAGAGCTGTTCCTATCGAATCTCAGTGCGAACTCCAGGTTTGCAGTGCGGAGTGCCAGCGCAAACGCTCGTCGAGAGAAGAAATGGAAGCGAGAGCGTTGCATGGAGGGGGTGCGAGCTAGCAAGAAGAAGTAGGGTTATTAGCTCGAGGCGGCGATTCTTACCAAACATAAGTCTCATTGATTTGATCTCACTGAGTTTGAGTCGTTTTGATATTCCAAGAAAATATCGTCATTTGGCACCCTGGTGATCTAAAACAACACTAATATCTTGCAAGAGCATTTAGTAGAACATTTGGAAGCACTTCTATAAGCTAATATGAGTAGCAAGCATGTTGGGCTCTATAACGAAGGAATGTCTATTAATCGATTAGTGTTGTCGACCTCCAGCACGGCAGTCGCTATTCCATTTGCACCCCAGGTTGCTTGTTGCCTCTAACCGTATCAAACTTTCAACTGATACAGTGCTGGCCAATGCTATGGGGACACACTTTTTTGTGAAATTTTTATCAATACTTGCCGTTTGAGGCTGAAAATTGGCCAGGATGAAGCTATTAGAAAACGCGTTCTGGCAGTGCTATCCATTTGTTGAGCAGCACAATGGTTTTTGAGAAAAAGCAGTATATCAGTTTTGAGAGG
>JAASFI010000595.1:0-22356 GCA_023333705.1 Globisporangium viniferum | reverse complement strand
GCTAGCAATCGTCCCCTGTGTATGAATAATAGCTGTTAACAGGAAGCTTATGATTGGCGACTTGGAGTGATGGTACAATCAAGAATGATGGTATTTTGTGAGTGATGGCGCGAATCAAAAATGAGTCACCCAATTTGAGCTGAGCTCATTCAAAACTTATTACTCTTCTTACCGTTTTCTCAAACTGTTCGATACGAAGCACGCAATATCAATCACAGTCGTCACCTCACAGGCACGATATTATTATGCGCAGTCCAAGACGACGCGACCGGGGAGCTGCGCGCTCGCCATGCGCTCAAAGACGCTCGGCAGGTTGGCCAGCGACTCGATCTTGTACGAAGTCTTGACGTCCCCGTGCGCGGCGAGCTTGAGCGCCTCGATGGCGTCCTGGCGGTTGCCGACGTTCGAGCCGATGATGTGGTACGCGTTCGTGATCGACTCAATGACGTTCACCACCATCTGCGTGTCCTTTGGGAGACCGACGAGCACAGTGGCGCCATGTGGACGCAGGAACGAGAGCGCGTCCTTGTAGGCGGCGCTGCCCGAGGCGACAACGACCGTCGCGTGCGCGCCGCGACCTCCGGTGGCAGCCTTGACCTTGGCCAGCACATCGCCCTCTTTGAAATCGATAAAGTCCTCGATGCCGTACGACGCGATGAGCTTGCGCTTCTCTTCGCCGGTCTCGATCGCGATCAAGCGGTAGCCCATCGCCTTGGCGTACTGGCACGCCAAGTGGCCCAGCCCACCACCAGCACCGGGGATGACCACGTACTCGCCAGAGGACCCGCCGATCTCCTTGAGCGCCTTGTAGGTAGTGAGTCCCGCACAGAGCACGGGGGCCGCAGCACTCAGATCCAGATCTTTCGGGATCGGCGTCAAGTGGTCGGCGTACGACACACACCATTGCTGGAACGAGCCGTCGAGCGAGAACCCGTGGGACTCGATCGCTTTGCAGGTCGACTCGTGGCCCTTGCGGCAGTTTTCGCAGCCGAGACACGAGTTCGCAAGCCACTTGACGCCCACGGGGTCGCCCACTTTCAGGTTCGTGTTCGAGTGGTGGTCGACCGCGGCGACGTACCCCGCGCCTTCGTGGCCGCCGACCAGCGGCAGCTTGTGCTCCACTTCGAAATCGCCGAGCCAGATGTGCAGGTCTGTGCGGCACACACCCGTGTACGCGAGGCGCACGAGCACTTCACCCGGTTTGAGCTCCTCGGGCTGCACGACCGGCCAGTCCTTGCGCACCTGCAGCGGCGCGTTGTTCTTCTCAAAGACGACAGCGGTTTGGGTCTTTGGGATGTCGTAGGAAGCCTGAGATTTGACTGAGAAGTGGCGTGAGGTGCAGGACGCGCAGCGGGACATTCGCGGGTAGTACTGGGAGGAGCTACACGAGTCGCAGCGGCAGTGACTTGAATGTGCAGATGCGAGCAGCGATGGAGAGCTCTTGGAGACGGATGGCGCCAAGCCCCTGACAGGCTGACGGAGACGCGAAGCATGGCGAGACGGTAGAAGAGCTTTGAGGCTTGCTTTGGGAGGTTCTTGAACTTTGTGCGGAGGTGATGGAGGTTGTCACAGTCGCTAGCGAATTGAAGAATGAGAGGGAAAAGGCTCTTGTCGATTGGAACGCAAGACTTCGAGCTACCGAAAGGAAGGACCAGCTACATACAGTACACATGACAGCTATGTCACTATGCGTGATATGCTATGCTAGCATAACGCCCTTGCATTCATTTGATCCATGGTGTGATTGTGCCATGGTCGGTTTGGGCCTCTGATGGGGAGGATCGTAGTGCGGGTACAGTGAGTGTACGTACGTACTGACGTACGTGAAACGGCACAACTTCAACGTCCGTTTTTGTTAAATCGGATTGCAAGTGGAGCGAGCGATTGTTTACCGGCAGTGGTCCTAATCATCGCATCAGCAGGATCTCATCTCAGGGAGGATGGGCTCGATCCCAATAGACGAATCCGTCGCACAATGGAGGACACGGCGGCCATCGTTTGCTTTGTTAGCAAAGTAAACGCGACGTGGAGAACCGACTTTTCTGAGCGAGTCTTGAGTGCGGCACCGCGAGGGTGTTTTTGAGATACTTTGCACAAGGCAATGCAATGCGCTGTACTGCAATGGCGATGCTGCGTGCAAAATAATGGATATGGAATATCGTGCTGGTTTTATATTCTCGTGCATCATCAGAATCGGTGGTGTACCCAGAGAACAACATATGACCTGACCATTCTTGAGTTGACACCCTTTGTCAACCCGTGAAATACTTTACACTCGAAACGATGGTAGTGCCGAAAACGAGGGAGGTTGTTGAAGTGCGAGTTCTGTTCATCACGCTCGTTGTTCCGACGAGATTTGCTTGTCAGTTGAGCGTTGGCTCAACAACAATAGCATCTCCAATATCACACCTCGATACCATGGCCATTATCGCGCGATTCGAGGCGCTGTTGCAATGTTCACCAACCTATAGTACAGAATTTACTGCGCCTGCGCTCGCGGCATTCAACAGACAAGTGCAATGCGCGGAGACCCCAATGGCGTGCCCCTGCAATGCACTTTTCCGACCTCGATTGCGCCAGACAGTGAGTGTGGTTGCTACTGCTTGTTGATACAGTAGCGACCCAGGGTTGCACCAGCAGCTCGCAACCAAGGCAAACAAACGCTCGGGAGCAAACATGGAAACGGTGATTGCTCCCATCGTGGCTGATCATGGTTGGTCTCAGCATACTCTTCTTCATTGATACCCAATGGAGAAGAAAGGTGGATTTTTTTCAGAATAAAGTCGCAACCGCTTGATGATCTCGGAACTGCGAACTGGCGGGATGAGTCATTGCATAAATGGGAAGTTGGGGTTCCCAACCCCAACTTGGGAACGACGACGGCGCTGTAGAAAAAAATGAACATTGTCTTAGATAGTAATGTAAGGGTTAGAAACGAATGCTCGATTGCTTTGAGCAATTGGTCGAACTAAATCTGAGAAATATACACGCACTTCATCTCAATACAGCTAGCTACGCAGCAAGGAGCTCCTCCTCGGCTCTTTGTTTTTTTCTTCTTACTTGATCTGGTTGATGAAAATGTAGCTCCCCGCCTTGGCGACGCCAGCACCAGTGTACACCACTCGGAGCTCATCGCCCGGCTTCAATGGAAGGATGTGGTGCAGTGGCAAAGACTGGACCGTGCCTTTCAGGGTCGAGCCAAAGCTCGAGCCGATCGGCTGTCCATTCTTCTGCAACACGAACGCCTCTTGCTGCGTCCAAACGACTCCAAACGGACCTTTTCTGGTGTTGGTATTCTCGGGATCGTAGGTGTTCGTGTGGTGCACGACAGTCTGGATATTGTAGAGCCCTTCCCGCGTGAATTTTATCCCACCAGAGACATCAACCTGGCAGATCCCACCGAATAGCCAACTCGCTTCGTCCTTTTTCGTCCAGATCATTGATTGATTCGAGAACGTTGTGTCTGTCGTCTCGGCGCGGATGAACAGCGGGGTGGCGTTGTAAGTCGAGAACGGATTCGTAGCTACCGCAGAACCAAACAACCCATTTGACGGAGGAGCATTCTCCATTCTGCTCGCCAAGGCAGCGACTTGAGCGCGCAAGTTCTCGATTTCCTCGTCTTGGTCGCGGATCTTGGCGTTCAGGATGTCCATTTCGCTCAGTTTCACAGGGTGCAACGTGAAAGAGTACGTTGGTGAGAGCACTTTGGCGAAGACGCACACGCCAATCGTGAGCTGCAACTGGACGTCGCCACTGGCACTGGGACCAGTGCTCTTCTCGCTGTCTTTGTCGACTGGCGGTAGCACAAGGTCGTGCTTGCTTGGGCCTTTGAACAGACTCGTGTTGGACACCAAGAGACAGCTTTTGAAGCACTGTAACAAATCGTACAAGAGGGTAAAACAATAGATATTAGTACAATTCGACTCACTTACAATAAAGACAACTTGTGATTCTTTCCATACCTCAAAGTAGTCGCTGAGCTCCATCATCGGGATCGCGCGATCCGCTGGCACGATCTCACTCAGCTCGAGCTCTTTTGATTCCCTGTGTACACGAACAAAAACATCAATAAGCAAAGATCAATAAATAAATCTCATACAGATAAATATCAAACTAAGTCACACACATACCATTGGTGCTTGCTCGCCCTGTCTTCAATCCAGACCTTGATTCGGTCGCTCTTCGTGAGCATGAGGCGGTAGCGGAACTCGGTGCCGTTGCGTGACGGGAACCGCGCGCTGCCTTCCTCTTCATCCACCACCAGCGCGCTCACGGGCTTCTTCTTCTTTTTCGCATCTTTCTTCGTCGCAGCAGGAGCTGCTGTTAGATTTGGTTCTTCTAGCTTCTTCACATCTGGTACCGATGGTGCTGATGTTACTGGCACGAATGATCTCCCAAACGTCTCTGAGCTTGGCGGTACCTGGAACGTCGACGGGTGCGGGTAGCTCACAGAGCACCCGAACGCGGAAGTGGCATTCGGTGCCGGTGTTGCGACTGCTGATTGATGGCCAGCGGGCAGTTCAAACGGGCTTTTGCTGCTGGAAGATGATGTCGGAGGGTCCAAGTGACCAAATAATGAGCTTGTTGTAGTCGACGAGGCAGGCTGGGCAGTAAAAGTGCCAAACATCGGACCGCCAAACCCTGCGGTAGTGCCACCAAAGCCACCGGAGGAACCACCGGAGGAACCCGCAGTCGTGGCAGTCGCTGGCGGTACTGAAGATGAGCCGAACAATGAGCTGCCAAACCCAGTTGAGGAGGAGGAAGCTGACGAAGAAGAACCAAATGATGAGCCGCCAAAGCCAGCGGAAGAGCCGCTAAAGCTAAAGCCACTATTGGAAGTGGAGCCCGCTGTCGTGGCAGCCGACGCTGGAACCGAGCACGAACCGAACGCCGCGCCGCCAAACCCACTGCTAGCGGAAGAGCCAAACGAGCCAGTACCGAGGCCAGACAGCGGTCTCTTCTCCTCTGAAGCGAGGCCAGTCGTCGTCTTAGCGCTGGTGGCAACAACTGTTGAAGAGGCAAAAGAGAAGCTTGAGGGCGGAGCAGTCGACGCTGGTGGTGGTGCTGCTGCTACCAGAGGCGGCGCCGGACCTGGAGCTGATGGCGGGTATAGCGCTGCTGGCGCTGCTGCTGCTGGTGGTGGCGGTCGCGCACTGGTGTCGGGTGGGTAGACCATGTCTTCAAAGCGCTCGTTCGCTCACTCTGTTGGTCTTCGCTCGTTTGCTGTGTGGGTTGCTCTTGCGTCTTGAACGGCAACTTGACGAGTGAGGAAGAGCAAACTGGGCAAGCTTGCCAGATCTGGGTTCAAAAAAATAAAATCGAGCGACCCTAAAAACGTAAATAAGGGCATAGTGAAAGCAGGTGAAACGAAAGCGCATAAATCGTCCCGAAATTGCTTTTTAACTTGCTTTTTGTACTGAAATTGCCCCGAAAAAGCGCATTATGCACTTTGGGTTCAAAAATCGCTCAAAGTGCACAATTCGCTATTTCGGGACACTTTCGATACAAAAAGCAGGTAAAAAAGTACTTTCGGAACGCTTTATGCGCTTTCATTTCACTTAATTCCACTATGCCCTTATTTACGTTAGTTTTTGTCGAGCAGGTGCAAAAAAACATTTTGTTTTTAGATTGTCAAAAGTTGTCAGATGTAAAATCACACATTGAATGCGCTGTCTGAGAACAGTTCTATTCCTGTGGTTTAATCGATATCGGTTTACACATCCAAGCCAATCGCTATTTGAGCGCAAATTCCCATTGTTTCTATCCACTTCCTATTGCTAATTCTCACCCTTTCTATTGTGGGAATGGCTCAGCTTTTTAGTAACAGCTGCGAGGCAACAAACAAACTCCTCACATTTTGAGAAGGAGCAGCTCGCTGACGTCGGCGGCAGCAGGCGCGATGACGGCCACGAGCACGCTCAGCAGCAACGGCCAGCAGCAGCAGCAGCAGCAGCTGCACGTGGCAGACGCCGTCTCTACTGACACTGACCCTGCGACGGTGTCCGTCCCAGCCGACGATGAGCTCACGACTGCGCCGGCGGATGCTATGAAGGTGGAGATGATCGCGCGCGGCAAGATGCTGCTGGAGAGGTACCAGCGCCAGAAGGCAAGCGACGACAGCTTCTCGCTGGACCGATACTACGACTACAAGCAGCAGCACGTGCAGCTGCCACCCCAGTTCTACTCGGACATCTCGTTGCTCTCCTCCACACCATCAAGCGGTGGGGCGTTCCAGTTCAATAATGGTACGGACAGACAGCAGCAGTTGGTGGATCAGAGCAACGGTGGATCGAGCAACCATTACAGCAGCAACAGCAGCAACGAGTCGCTGGTGGGTCTAAATGCGCGCTGCTCTGTGGATCCAGCGGCCGAACAGCCGATCATTCAACTTGGCTCCTGGAGCGCGTTCCTCACTGCGCAGATGCAGAGCGCGCAGCTGCTGGACACGATGGACGAGCAGCTCCAGCGGCTGGAGGAGTTCGTGAAGGACGAGTTCCAGACCGAGAGCTTCGTGGTGCAGCTCTGCCGGTCGGCGCGCCAGCTTTTGCAGCAGAAACGCGCCGCGGAAGCTTCGATCGAGAAGTTCACGAAGGAGATTGGACCGCCAGTGTTTGTAGAGAACGACGACACCGAGGAGATGGCGACGAAGGGCGAAGCTGCTACTGCTGCTGTGAGTGGAGAGGAAGGAGAGCCAGTCAACGATAAGAAGAAGAAGAAGAAGGTATTGAAATGGCTCATGCAGCCGCAATTCCGTGAGCTTGTGGACGACGAGACCGCAGAACTGCAGAGAGAGCTGGACGAGTCCAAGCTCTTCATCGACGAGCTCAAGACCAAGGTCCACGCGCTGAGAACCGAGGCTTCTGCTCAGGATAACGGAATATCGAGTTCGAAGTCTGACGACGAAGTTCGGAAACTGGAGAACCGTCTGCAAGAGAAAGAGGAACTGGTGGTCTCGCTGCGCACGTCGCTGGAGAATGTGGCGCAGGATCACAAGAACCTGGAGCTGGAGCTACAGCGCAGCGTTCAAGCGATGCAGCAACTGGAGAAAGCAGCAGCAGACAAGCAGGCGCTGCTCACGCGCGCCTACGCTGTCAAGGCGAAGCAGCTGGACCAGTTATGTTGCGACGTCAAGCTGCCAGCGGCATGGCAACAGGTGGTTGATGAGAATGGAATCGTCTACTTCCAGCAACAGGGCGACCGAGTGTGTGATCCCCAACTGGAAGACCCGCGTGTACCGGTGGTACTTAGTTTGTATGGCATCGGCGCTATGAAGAAGCGCTCGTCATCGTCATCGTCGTCGTCGCCACGCTCTGCGAGTGGACGAATGGAGCAAATTCAGTGGGAAGAGAAGAAAGCAGCGGAACGCGCTTCTCTCTCTACTTCAGGAGGGTCCCAGTACTCGCGTCACAGCAGCAGCGTGGACCTGACGGGGTGTGAGGATATCAGCGTCCCGCCAGACGACGGCTGCAAGCACAAGATCGACGACTTTGCCACGCCGCTCCCGGAAGGCTGGGAGATGCGCGCAACTGCTGCGGGCTCGGTCTTCTTCGTGAATCGCCATACAAAAGTGACCACGTGGAAGGATCCGCGTGAAGAGGAAGGCGACGAAGACAACGGGAAGAAGACGCACCAGGGACGACGCGTCGAGGGGCTCCGTGTGAAGATCCCGTCCGAGCGCAAGCAGAAAGAAAGCAGCAACGAGAACACGGTGATGTCGAATTCCCCCCCGGGGTTCCCTGAGGAAGACGGCGTGCAGTACTTTGACGTGGTGTTCAAAGAGCGCGGACCGATCGGGATCCACTTCCAGGCGAACAACCCTGACGCCGGCGCGACCGTGCGGCGCTTGCTTCCCGCCACGGCGGCCATTGAAACGGGGATCCTGCGTCCGTTCGATCGCCTGATCGCCGTGAACCAGAATCCCGTTGATACAGCGTCGTTCCGACACGTGATGATCCTGTTACAGGGCGGGTTACGTCCACTGACGTTAACGTTCAAGCGCGATCTGAACGCAAGTCGAAGAACCTCCGGGTCGAGTCCAACGGAACGAGATGGACGAGGTCTGGGGGATGCGGATCTCGATGAGGAGGTCGTGCTGGACTCGGAGATGGAGCAGGAGCACCACGACGGTACTGCTACTGTTTCGTACGGAGAGCGCCGACGCTCGTCCAAGGACCTTCTCAGTCGCAGGCACAGCAATCAGGACGTCACTGGCGGTGGAAGCCACACCGCAAATCGCCAACACCACGACGCAGCGCCACGACCACAGGATACACCAACAGGAGCAGCGAGGCCATCTTCCGCTGTGCAGCATGAGGACGATGAGTCGGTCGCGGACAAGATCATCACGAACCTCTTCTCGTTCTTCTGGACGCCGCCCGAGCCTGCTGTCACGGGCGAAGTGCAGACAGTGTAGCGAAGCTCTTCACGACTGTCGCCACCCTCTATGTCGCGCGTAGGAGAAACGTGGCCTACAGTACCATACTACCATCCGTCAGTCGTCCCAATGCCAGCGCGATTGAAGCGCGTGGTAGAGTTGAAACACCCAGAAGGCGATGGAGAATACAAAACAAGCAACGCTGCACGGAAGAGGATCTGACGATGAGGCAAAGCGCTGCAGCAGTACAAGAAACACAAATCAGCGCGAATGGGAAGCACCAGATTTGAGATTCCAGTATTTGTCAAGTGTTCCAGACGGGAGGGAGGGTGGAATATTCCCCTACCACTAAGGTAAACTCTGTACTACAGTATTGTCCAAAATGCCAACTGTAGTCTCCGTCTTTTACTACGCTTTACCACTTGATCTGGGTCTGCTTGGGTCGAGTGCGCTGTTGCTTTGCGTCAAAGTTGTTGTCCAGTTCTCGCTCGCGTCGCTTCTCGAGGTCCAAGCGAAGTCGCTCCTGGAAGTTCGCCGGTGGCGGGAGTCCCGGAACGCGCTTGCTCTTGTTCGCCAGACGAATTTCTCGGTGACCACCATCACGACTGCTACCTGAACCAGCTGAGGCGGCAGCGATCGCCCCCGCGAGGAGCTTGTACTGCAGCAGTAGGTTCAGATCGGATACAAGGGGTTAACAGGAGGCTTGCTTTGCAACGAATGAGCTTGGCTTTCGACATCGAAACGCCACAATACATACCTGCTCTTGCCGGGCTTTCCGGTTCTCCAGGTCTCGTCGTAGCCGCTCGTCAAACGTACCCAGGTTCAGCTGTAATAGTGAGAATACATATTAGCCCTCACTCTGTCGTAGGGTACGCTCCACACGAAGAGCGGACGGAACCCAGCAATGCCATTAGCAAACGCGTACGTACTCTCTTGGCTTTGGCCGAGATCGCCGGCACGAACGAGCACTCCTTCTGCAGTTCCTGCATGATCGCGTCCTTCGAGAGCGCGCGGTGCATCAGATCCAGCTGCACGCGGCCGAGGAACTCGTCCTGGGCCTCCTCCCAGGTTCCCACGGAGTCTTCTTCACCATCGTGCTCATCATCGTAGTTGTTGCCCTGGTAAACCAAGTCTGCGTCTTTGAGTCGATGGTGGTGGCCGTGGTGACGATGTCGATGAGGATCGCACGCTCGCAGCTGCTGCTCTTCGCGCTTGCGCTTCGCCTCAAGCTTCGCGTCCAGGTACTGCTCCATGCGGTCGAGAAACTGGTTCGCAATGTCGCTCTACAGTCATAAAGTACAACAGCACACAGCAGCATGAGCTTCTTGTGTTTCTCGGATGTCTTGTGTGAATCCATAGACACCTCACAACATACCCAGGCTACGCGATTCTTGTACGTGACGCCGCAGTTGGGGCACTTCTTGCGCTTCTGGCTCAGCTCCGAGTACGACTGCGGATTCCCACACGCGGGGCATTCCTAGGACCAACCACGTAACCACACAGCGTGTGAGTAAAGCCCCAGACTTTGGTTCGCTCGGCCTCCAGCAGAACCAACCACGGCTACGTAAGGGCTTCTCACTATTTACCTTCTTGTCTACACAAGCTAGGTACGCCTGCTCTTCCCTTGTGCGCCGCAGCTGCTCGTTCTTCGCGCGCTCCGCCGCCTCCATCCGCCGTACAAAGTCCTCATTGCGCTGGTTGGCGCTGTTGTTGTCTTCGTCGTCGGAGCCATTGCCGCCTTTCGATTTCACGTCGCGATTCTGTCCGCCCGTGAAGAACCGCGGCCTGAAGCGGCAGTTGCGGGCGTCGTCGAGTTTTGCGAACTCGGGTTTCTTGGTTCTCTTGCTCTTCTGGAGCCTGGTTTTGTCCTTCGCGAGCTCATTGATCGCGTCCTAGTAGTAGTAGCAATTAGGATACCGACAACCTTAGAGGATACTACAGAGACGCTCTAAGGTCAAGACATGATATGACAGGAAGGCTGAACTCACCATGTTGCACTTGGGCTTCAGCCCCGCGTTGTTATTATCGCCCACGAGCGTCGCGAGAAAGAGTCGCCACTGCGTGAGCGAGAGCTGGTGGGATTGGAACGAGCTCAGCTTGTCCTTCATCGTCTTGGCCTTGGACGTGGACTTGCTCTGCAGTCCGTGGCGATTCTGGCGCTGCTTGAGCACATGGCGGTCGACAGAGAGAGAGAGAGAGAGAGTGCTCTGGGCTTGGCTGACTGTGCTGTACTCTCACTCTGGTTGTTATTGTGATTGCCCTGTGTCACTGTGGCATTCGCTTTCGCTTTCGCGATCAGCATCTGGGCTGCGTGCTGGATCGCTGGGTCGTCGTCGTCTTCAACGTCAAACGTGTCGTCCTGCTGGTACTGTTGTTCCTCGACGATGGCCTGCTGCACTACCTCCTCGATCGCCTGTCTCTGCTTGGCCTGCACCTGGGCTCGCACCTCTTTGCTTGTGGTTTGCAATGCGCTTTGGATCTTGTCGCTGCGCTGTTTCGCCAGTTCCGCGTCCTCTTTGCCCAGCTGCGCTGCGATCATCGTGAGTTTCTGTCGGTTTTCCTCTCGGCTACTGAGTCGAGTCTCCTGATCCTCCTGCTGTGCCACTTGGAGTAGCGGTAGAGCTGGTGTAGAAGGTTGTTGTTGCTGCTGCTGTTGTTGTTTTGCGAAATCAGCGAGCGTGCTGACTGGCTTTGCAGACCCAGAGCTGCTCGTTTGAGCCACGTCGACGAGAGACTGGGGGCGAGCGCTTGCTTGCTGAGCGTTGGTCGCATCCTCCTCTTGGACCTCGTCTTCGCTGTCCACAAGCTGCGCTTCGTCGTTATCGTCGTCCGGCTTCTTCTTCTTGTTCTTCTGGACCTCGTTGCCATTCGTCCCAAGGCTGCGAGCAAACGCTGCGAGCGCTGACGCCATCCGTCCTTCGCTGAGTCTTCCACTCACACTTTATTCTCTCAAGTGGGGAACAGCTAACTGGCTACAGCTTCCTGATTCGGTTTCCAACATCAGTGATGCGATAATTATAACACTTTGCAGTGTCTCGACCTGTTGGTTTCAGTTTTTCACGCAAAGTAGTAAGTAAATAATCCCTATGGATACCAACTCGACTTCTTGGCTTGGATGGGGTGTTGGTGGCAAATCAAAAGCCGCCTGTAGTGGCCAAACAGATTCGCCGTATAGTGACGTCCATGAGGGCCGAGTGCCTACATTTGACCTTTCATCTTGTGGAGATCCACGCAACTATTGTAGTGTAGAGGTCGAGCAACAACGGGAGGTTGCTCGACTTTTAGTATATAACCCGGAGCTAAATCCGAAGTAGAGGCACGAGATCGAGTATTCGAGTACTCTACTGGGGGTAAACTTCGCAATGAAATGATAGAAGAATTATGTACAGAGGCAAGACAGAAAAAGAAGGAAGGACACAAAATATTCAACAAGAGAAAGGCTCATGGATCGTGACAGCACCTCTGCGCTCGCCTAGCTGTACACCACCGCAAACGGATCGTTCGCCGGGTCCTTGCTCGGCACGACCTCGATGATCTTCGCCATCATATCAGCTGCCTCACTGCCGTACACACTGGTGATGAACGCGTAGGCCATGTCCATACCGGCAGACACGCCCGAGCTCGTCCAGATGTTGTCGTCGACGACCCAGCGCGCCTTACGCACCCAGTTCACGGCCGGGTGCGCGTCGGCGATGAGGTTGAAGTCCATCTTGTTGGTCGTCACGCGCTTGCCGTTGAGGAAGCCCGTGTGCGCCAGGATCCCCGAGCCGGTGCACACCGTGAGCACGTATGTCGCCTGCTGTGCGAGCTTGTGGATGTACTTGAGGAACTCTCGATCCTTGTTCATCGCGATGGTGCCAGCAGGGGAACCCCCAGGGATGAGCAGGATGTCGAGCTTGGTTGGCGCGTCGTCGTCCTCGTATCCGACCGAGGCGTAGAGCGGCACGCCGTTCACAGCGTGGAGCGGCCCTTTCTTCTGCGAGATCGTGTGGATCTCGATCGGCACGTTGCAGACGTCGGTGAGCAGTTCGAGGTACGAAGTCGTACCGACGTAGTCCATCAGCATGACTTTGTCGAAGACGATCACGCCGACGACGAGTGGAGCAATAGGCGTCGTTGGCTTCAAGATCTGCTGCACCATGGTATTCGGTTGGAGGTTGGATGGCTTGGCGCTCTGTGAGGTAGTCGGTTTATTCGGAAGTGAGACCTTAAAGTAAGGGCTCATATTGTTTGGTGATGAAGAGGTCAGATACTAGCGGGAATGGGAGCTCTCCTACTTTGCTCCCATTGTGCCCACCCACCTTCCTGTAGAGATGCAGGATGAATATCGTTCGATTGAAGGCGCCGAGTGGTAAACAGCTGGACTTTCTGAGTGGCAGCAATCCAGGCCATCACGTTTGACATTGCACTGTAGTATAACTCCTGGTTTTGTGATAAAGAGACCTCATAAAGGGAATGTGAGTTGCTGATTTGGCAAATGTTAAGTGGTCCCCACCACATGGGAATGTGGTCATCATCGTCCAACTTGGCAACCTCCTCTCCGACTCTGTGACGTGCCTGCCACGTGTGTGGACGTACAGTGTTTCAGTGAGAAGAGTGAGGTTTCATAATATCATTCAGCACAATACTTTTACTGTACTTCACTCAACTGAGTAGCCTGGCGGACACAAAACGTCTCCATGCGAGAACACAAAGCCCAACCAGAGGCAACCAGAGAGACAACACCCAAGAAGGGGATGCTCATGTGGAAAACTGAAGCTCAGTGTCCCCATCACCTTTAGCAAAATCAGCAAAATGAGGACATCATTATTGTCCAAGTTGACGTGGGGACAGTGTACGTATGGTATGTACAATCTGGCAACACGATGAGTCACTGAGTCACTATCTGCAGCGATATTTTTTGCGAATACGAAGTACAATGTTAGGACGTGCTGGCCAACACTCCCCTGACTCAGGATAATGGGACCTTGTTACAGCTCGACGCACAGTTCTTGTCGAGTGGCTCGGTGAGTGTAGACGACACGAGGTCTCGATCTAAAGAGCAAAAGGATTCCGCTCTTCGACTTCTTATATAGTCAAAAATCACACTACGGGCGGTCTATGCTGCAGTCAAACGACAATCGAGTAAGTCAAGACAGAGTTAAGAATACTATACATCCACGGACTTGCACGCCTAAACCAGGACTTGTGCAGGTCCGCAACGGAGATTGGGCAATGACGCCCTCGTTCCAGGTTTGTGGGTAGAGTCCACTCAGCGTCGCTGAATCAGCAACTCCTTCGTCCTCCCCAGGTTCTCGAAGTCGACTCAAACCAAGTACAGTGTGCCAAATTGTGTAATATTCTTAAGTACAACTCTCTACACTGCACCGAGAATCAATATGATGTTAGTGACTGATCTACACCCAAAGCCCAACTGTGTGTCACATTGTGGCGCCTAATAGATTGACATTCGTCATGCAACCCACGCGCGCAAACTCGACGTGTATTTCAGAGGAGAAAAAGAGGAAGGGTACTCCAAACGGGTGT
Organism: Globisporangium viniferum; assembly: GCA_023333705.1. Lineage (NCBI taxonomy): Eukaryota > Oomycota > Peronosporomycetes > Pythiales > Pythiaceae > Globisporangium > Globisporangium viniferum. Next base: position 8,456 of record JAASFI010000595.1, on the reverse strand, counting down.
ATATGTGAGTCGGCAGTCCAGCGGACGGACTGTGTTCCATTGTGTTACAATGCGGCACCCTCAAGTTAAAAACGATCTGCATATGCGGGCTCAGTTGTCAAGTTCAAGTCCAGGGATTTCATCTTCTGCATGCTTGAGTCAATTGCAGTGCGTTGCAAGTCTGTCAGGGGACCGACCAGCACGTTCTGAGCCGAAGCTTTGCGCTTCGATCAAATGTGGTCAACATCACCGTCCATGATTGTTCTCCGCGAAGATGTGTAGCCATCTAGTTTTGAGAGGAGGGTCTTCAGAGACGCATACACACATGAATGTCATGGCTATTACCAACACCTTCCTAATCACAATAACCCGATGGCTACAATGTCCACATCCCAGATGGGCAAATTGAGAGCTTTCGACTCCTATGTGGTCATCATTGGGAGCCAAGGTTTGTGGTTCACGACCGCAGGTGTACCAACTGGATGGGCGAAAAGTGAGTATTCCTGAACTACAGTGCGCTTATCCCGCGCGTGTGGCTTTCACAGCAACACACGCAAACCAAGCGGGCAGTTTGGACAGTAATGACGATATCTTTGGCATCCACAACTGTATCTGAGGTCGTGTTGCTCCGAGTTAGAAGACCAAAAGGACCCAGGACTTTGGTTCCGCCAACGTCAGCTGGTCTTAGGCTACCATGGCATCAATGCCGACTGCGGACGACAGAAGCCGAGGAAGACCAAGTCGGAGCGTAACACGAGATCGAATTATCAGAAAAAGACATGGAGAATCGAAGCGAGGGCTGATTCGAGTCCCTCCAGTACTTAGTCGAATCTGCCTCAAGTCAGTCGATGTAGCAGAGTAGATAACGATGCGTATGCAGCTTAGGAACCCTCATCTCGGACCAACTGACACATTCTGCGTGAGTCCAGATCACCAAACACGCGCACTCAGGTCTGGATAATGATATCAAAGGGATATGATATTATTGTTGGTATCACATCTTCAAAGAATCGACCGTGTATGTATGGTTTAGCATGATCCTAAGGACTTGTTTCTATCACTTCGCCCACACTAACAACACACACACACAGAACCATTTTGAGAGGAGTGTGTGCAATGTAAGGCTGCCACGTTGAGCACTTGCTTGCTCACTTTTAATTATGCTCTACAGCGAATGGATCGTGTGATGCGTCCTTGCTGGGTTCCACTTCCAGGATCTTCGCGATGGTGTCTGCAGCTTGGCTACCGTACACTCTGGCGACGAAGGCATACGCCATGTCCATGCCCGCGGACACACCCGAGCTGGTCCAGATGTTGCCATCCACGACCCAGCGAGCCTTGTAAACCCAGTGCACGGACGGATGATCCCTAACGAGATCGTTGAACTCCAGCTTGTTGGTGGTTGCGGGCTTGCCATTGAGAAAACCGGACTGCGCCAGGATTCCCGCGCCGGTGCACACAGTGAGCACGTGAATCGATTGCTCCGCGACGTTGCGGATGTACTTGAGAAACCCTTGGTCCTCGTACATTCCGTAAATGCCAGGTCCACCCGGAATAAGCAAGATGTCGAGCTTGGTCGGCGCATCTTCGTCTTCGTATCCGACCGAGGCGTAGAGCGGCACGCCTTCCACAGATCGCAGCGGTCCTTGCTTCTGCGAGATCGTGTGCATTTCGATCGGCACGTTGCAGATCTTTGGGAGCAGCCCCAGGTACGAGGTCGTGCCGACAAAGTCGAGTAACACCACGTCCGCGAACACGATCACGCCTACCACGAGTGGAGTCGCCGCGGTATCGATCTGTTGATGCTCTAAGTTTGCCATGATGCTCTCTGTGTTTCTGAGGTGCCTTTGAGCGGTGAGTGTCGTTTTCGAAAATGAGGCGAAGATTGCTCGCTCGGCGCATTTGGTTTCGTTCGCTTGTTGTCAATGCGTGCGGCAAGATAGATGCGGATTCTGTTCTCCTATCTGATGCTTTCAGGATTTGCGTTCGACAACCAAGTGGTGACGTCAAACAACCAGACGTTCGGAGCGCGAGCAAACGACGAGCTCAATTTGAGGATGTCAGGCAAATAATGCCCGAGACTAGTACGTTGATTTGCCAGCGAAGCGAAGTGATGACCTTAGGAAGAGCTCTTATTGACGCAATAGGTATGGACATCATCGTTGTCCAGGCTTGCCACAAGGTGGACATAATTTGTCCAGCTTTGCGGTTCGCATCCCCTCGAGCTCTCGCATTTTGAGCATGCAGATGCCACCTTTTGTGCACGAGCAAGAATCGAAGCGGGCTGCCCATATTTAAGGTGGACTGAGAACTACTCAAGTACTTACGCAAAAGAACTACCGAGAGATGTTAGTTATCTCTTTGTCGCCGTCAGTCCTTGGTTGTTGTGCCCTCCTTGGAGTAGTTGCCATGCAGACTGGTCGGCCATTTCCGGTGCCGCCTGGTCCGGGATTTCCTCGTGCTTCCCCGTCGAAATACAGGCGGGGCTGTTGCCATTCCGGTTCCTCGACTGCCTGTTGTTCTTCTTCTGATCGTGTGAACTTCGATCAACACGTTGCAGATCTTTGGAAGCAGCCCAGGAACGAGGTCGTGCCGCAGGGCTGCGACAACAATGATAATATTATTGATTGTGTGAAAATTCTTAGTGTAATCAATTATTCCAATCCAACAATATCTGGGTTTGCCCAGCAATCTATTGGGTGCATGTAATATGACAATATTAAGACCCCGTATGGCAATTCGACAATATTGACAATGCATGTATTTCAATCACAATACTTGTTTTTCCCATCCCTGGCCGTGCCGACAAAGTCCAGTAGGAGGACCACGTCCGTGAACACGATCACTCCGACCACGAGTGAGGTCGCTGTCGTAGGGTGGGTCTCTGCCACGATTCCTCTTTGTGGATAGGGAAGCTTTGTGCCGTTGTCGCCTTTATGGTTACTAGGACCTAGGAACTCTGATTTGCTGTTTTTCTCGCTTGGTCACCGCCGCTTGCTGTTTGTCTGTGCGTTTGGGTCGCAAAACCTTCATCAGTATGGAAGTCTATTCATCAACCCACGTCACCCCATAGTGAAGGTCTTGTCGGGATAACACCAAAGAGGTACCGTGATTTTGCTGTTTACACGCGAAATTTGGCTGAGATGGCTCCGATGAACGGATGATGCAATGTTGATTTTCCACAAGTAGGTGCTGAATGTGGAACATCTCGATGAAGTGAAAAGCGGAACCTCACATGTTGCGCCTTTCCTACCACCTGGATTCGGAAAGGTTTGGAAGTATAAGTACTGAACAGTGTTGCATGCACCAGACACTGTCCTTGTATCGTGCTTACAACCCAAGCTCGTGTTTGAAGAGCATGCATGGAGTTGTGTGCGTGTGTGTGTGTGTGTATCAGGTATTGCTGAAGCCATAGTCTCTACTGTATGGTGAGTCTCCAGTTTGTCTGGGGAGTTTCCTGTTGAGAGAGTGAATGGATCGCCCACAAGTCTGGTATAATACAAGGCTGGCGCCACATCCCACAAATTTGATCAGAGTGATGATGCACGTCAAGGGCTTTGCGAAGGCGGCGACATCGCGTTCCAGCCCAGCAGACTGCATACGGCTTCGAAGTCTAAAAGCTTACTGTTGGTAGGCGAGGTGGTTCATGAACGCATCCACCGGTCGGATTAAGTGTACGAATTGCCTTTTTCTTGATAGAGGAGGGATGTCAATTGAGTACGCCCAAGTGCGTGGAAAGCCAGTGAAACAAGTTCCAAACTACTGTACCATCTCGGGTGGTGATCATGATGTCTTGCGGGGCTGGACAAGCGTGAATTGACGACCACTCGACGAATGAATGAAAGGACAGGCGCGAGCTATGTACTGTACCAACTGCACTTTGTGTCTACCATTTCTCGCGGAGATCTACCACATCTAACATTCAATTTCATAAAATAATCAAGTCCACTTGCACTCACGAACATTCGCAGTTTCTTAATGGCAGTACCGTAGGTGACAATATGGATCCCCCAACACCACTCATTAAGTGACGCTGTTGATCTCTGGCAGCAATCACACCATGCTGATCACCTGCTCTGTTCACTTTTCATCACTTCATCAAGCCTACAACAACAACATCATTGCAGCAGGTTGGTGCAACCTGTCGCGCTCACCATCGCTCAGGATCTTCACTTTTTTTCTCCATTGGGGACAGGCTGGATTCGGGGTCATATGCACATGATCTGCTGATCCTCGTCACCCAGCGTGACCTTAGAGCCTGCTATTTTTCACCTCCTCAAGGTTTGTTTCTTGTTCCTGGTGGTTTGGTGATTGCATGATCACTCGAGCTGGGTACTGGTAATCTACCAATCTGGTTGGCTATGGTTTACGTCAGACTCCATCTGCGGAAAAGTCTGACGTGATCTGAGCCAAGTGGACTGAGGCGATCACGTTGCGTTGAGATCCAGTTGTGACTCAACATTCTTTATGATATGAGATCAAGTTGTGACTCAACCTTACTCTTTATGACAACTTAGCAAATGTGGATTATATTCTTTCCATAAGTCGTGGAAAGAACATAGATAAGTATGGATGACTTGCGCTTTGTAGACTGCTGGACTTAACACTACTGTACCTCACATGACTTGTGCGTTGTAAGTTGATATGTACTTAAAAGTACATCACATGAACGAGAGTCCAGAACCAGGAATCCTAACACGTTCTATAGTTGCAAAACTGGACGCGTCAAAGTATCACTATACATGCGTTTTCCACGATCCTATCCTGCGGCAGTTGAATCTTGGTTGGCATCAGTTTCCGTCGAACGACATTTCTATTGTACAGCAGGTGAGTGCAAAGTAAACCGACTGAATGCACCGTCCCACACGAGCGAGCGACCAGGCGTGATCAACTGCTGAACGAAGGAGCGGAGGGTTTCCAGACCGCATTCCCAAACAAGCCGTCTTCCGCGCACAACGCTACAGCCCAAGCCACTACACCCCACCCTACCCCAGCACCATGGCGACTACTCCACTCGTGATCGGTGTGATCGTCTACGAGGACGTCATGCTCCTGGACTTTATCGGCACGACCACGTACCTCGAGCTGCTCACATATGTCTGCGGCGTGCCGGTCGAGATCCACTCGATCTCGCAGAAGCAGGGACCGATCCGCGCAGCAAACCGCGTGCCACACTACGCCTCGGTCGGATACGACGACGCGCCAAGAAAGTTCGACATCCTGCTCATCCCCGGCAGCTCCCCGGAGGGAACCGCCGCGATGAAACAGGACCGCGGGTTCCAAAAGTACATCCACAGCGTGGCGGAGCAGTCGACGTACGTGCTCACGGTGTGCACCGGCGCGGCGATCCTGGCGCAGACCGGCTTCCTCGATGGTAAGCAGGCGACCACCAACAAAATGGCCTTTCGCGACATCGCGAAAGCGCACCCAGCGGTGAACTGGGTGCACAAGGCGCGCTGGGTGGCGGACGGCAACATCTGGACGAGCTCAGGCGTCTCCGCCGGCATGGACATGGCCTACGCGTTCGTCGCCAGCAAGTACGGCAGCGACGCAGCCGACTTGATCGCGAAGATCATGGAAATCGAGCCGAGCAAGGACCCTGCGAACGATCCGTTTGCGGTAGTGTACGAGTGAGCAAGAAGGCGAGCGAGAGATCGAACAGCAGCAGCGGCGGTACAGTGGCTTGAGTGTTGCTAGAGGTGTTGTGTTGTGTCATGAGCTAGCGAGGGTACATCGTGTACCTAACTGCTCAGTAGCTTTCTATTGACTCGCTCAGCTTAACCCAAAAGACGAATGTCGAGACTCAACGTACAAATACAGTACCAACACGTTGTTGTGGCTTGAAAGCAAAACTAAACTAACTTGTACCCATATCCCCCCATCACACGCACTCATTCACACAGCCTCATGTTCTTTCAATTACAGTAGATGACTCATCACTATTCACTCAGCGCAGCACGAATCGAGCTGCAAGATTCTGATTGGGCCAACACCAGAAATCAACCCATAACAGCCACCGCTGTTGTACCCCCTTGACGAACTAATAACTCACTTGTCATTCACTTGGCAAACCACTTTCCACCGAGCAAGCAAGCGAATCGGGAATGTTCTCCTCCAGCACTCGGCCACCACCGCCAGTTGCAGGTGGAAGAGCTGGTTCGCCTTCATACCCGACCATTTCTCCTCCTGTTGCTATGGGGAACATTCGAGCGGAAGGAAAACGCAAGAAGAAACCCCTGAGTGCACTGATGGCGGTTGAAGAAGAAGGCCGCGTGTGGTTCCCATCGCGCAGCGACTCGGAGTTTTGTTACCGCCTCACGCTCACGAAGCGCGACACGATCCAGGTCTGGATTAAAGATAAAACCAGCAAACGCCAATGGTATGTGCATGCATGCATGAATTCGAATTGAGTGAGGGGTTACTGAGGATAATAACGTAGTGACTGTTTGTGCACGTAGGGAGTCGAAAGAGCTTATGGTGAGTGAGATTGTGCCAGCGGACCGCGCGATCCCGACGATGAAGCTCAGTGACTACTTTGAGGTATGGAAATTGCTTTGTTTGTTGAGATCACGTCTGTGAGAGTATTTGCCGCCTCCTAACTGCCAGCGGTTTGATTGTGTATTGTAGTGTTTTAACAGCTGCCTTTTAGAGCCTACCCTGGGTTTGTGCAATGGCCTGAACAAGCATGATTTGGTGCCGGTCGCCAACGACAACAACTACACTGACCACAGCAGTGACCTCGTCCAGTTGCAGCTCACGATTGGCGTCCAGATCTTCTCGAAAGTCCTCTCGCCGACGTACTCATTCACGCTGCACCCTGTGGTGTCAAGCGAAATGAACATCCTCAACACCAAGATCCGAGGCCACGATGCAGAAATCGGTGGTGTGCGTGCCCAGGTCAATACATTGGCGAGCAGGCTCGAGAGTGTTACGAATGCAACAGCAGTAACAGCAGCGAGTGTCATGGATGAAAACCCGTTCGCGAGCCACGGCGCCAACCCAGAATACGTACGCGCAGTGACTACCGCCACGGCGGGCCCGAACCAGCCTTTACTCTGGGAGAGATCAAACGAAGGGACTGGGCTATTCGGTCGGATCTGTAATTTCCAGGACTCGGATCTCTCCGGTGCAATCCGATTCGTGCGAGACGGGCTCTATGGTGTGCAGATCGTCGTGCACCACACGAATACCTACAATCCAGACGGCGACGACGGCAGCAGCAAGTACAACAGCGCTTTTGAGAAAGTGATGGCACAGCAAGTGGCGTTTGTGCTGCAGAAAGACGGACTGCTGATCGCGTCAAGCGCAGGTTCGACGCCGACAAGCGCGATTCAGTCCTCGTCGTTGTCCCACATCCTTCCCATGAAGAGAGGCAAAGAGCTCCGAGTGGTATACGCTGGAAACGGTATCGCCAAGGAAGGATGCTACCTGACCATCACTGAGATCAAGTAGTAGGAACGGAGGAGCATCTTGCAGCACACATGGTCTAGTACTTCGAAGAAACACATTACAGGTACTACACGTTCTTCACAGCCGAGCCCACAAAGCTGAGGGAAACTCTGTTCAATAAGCTCGCGTGTTGAAGCGGCTTTTTTGGTATATCTGAACCATTTTCTCAAATCTTTTATCGGAGGTTAGCTTGGGCGAGCGAGAACTGATCTCGATTCTGATCCTGCAGAGAGTTGATACGGACTCAGAGAATACTTAGCACTCCGAAACGTGTCTGTACTACAAACACTGACGCTGAAGTTTAGCACATCGAAACAAAATACCTGGACCTAACAACACACCTACCTGGAACTGGATTGGAATACGGGAGAGGCATGCTTGTGGGTGCAGGCTTCAGCTTCGCACTCTGGAAATGAACAACCGTATTAAAAAAAGTATTACTATCTTCGAAGCTCAATAACGGGGAAAGCGTAATACTCTGGTGGCAAATTTAGGGTTCAGGATAGCAAAGTCATAGTTTTGCAGTGAGACTCGCTACTCCATGGTTTTAGCTAATCAGAGCATAATACACGGCTTTGCAGTCTTCTCTTGTTGTGCATAAACACAGACAGAAAATGGTGTTTACGGAAATCTGTCCACCTGCTGTCGACGAACACTGGTGCACAATTGGCCGCTGCAGAGCCTCCTCACTCCCCAATTGTCTACCGCATCATCCAGCCTCACCAGCTCAATTGTTCAGCCTCCAGCCGATCAGCATGTTTACCGCTCGCCAGATCGATTTCAAGTTCGTCGCTCGTGAGCAGAGCGAAGGCGCTGGCGCCATTGTGCGCCGCTCGATCGGCACCCCCAAGCTACGCAACTTGGACCCGTTCCTCATGCTCGACGAATTCAACGTCGGTCTCCCGGGCGGCTTCCCGGACCACCCGCACCGCGGCTTCGAGACCGTCACATACGTGCTACCAACCTCAAAAGGCCACATGTGCCACGAAGACTTCCTCGGCAACAAGGGCGAGCTCCGGTCGGGTGAT
>JAASFI010000594.1:0-22361 GCA_023333705.1 Globisporangium viniferum | reverse complement strand
TAGAATTGCTTTGAGATGACTCGAGAGAGCTCACCCATCACATCAGCATCGAATGCGTCATGTGTTAAGCATAGAGAGAGCCTGTTAAAACAGCAACAATCTCCGCTTGGGTTCAACTGATTGCGGCTGTATTCCGATTGAGCTCATCGTATCAGCGAGGAACGATGCAGTGGCTGTGGTGTGAAAAAAGGAATAGAGATCATGCCTGCATCAATGCAGGCATTGCCACGTCGAGCGCGTTGCAGTTGCGCAGTGCACGAGCGATTGGCCAATCTGGCTCTACTGGTTGCTCTTCTTCTTCTTCTACAAGAACTTGCTTGTCATTTTGCTTCTCTTTTGCAACCTTCAGTCCAGCCATCTTATGAATACGATGTCCGCATTTGGATCACCAAATGCGGAGCCGAGTACTTCCGTTCGTTTCTCAGTGTGGGAAGTCTTTGATCCAATGGCTGCTCTTCCAGTCATTTCGTTGTTCTGGCGCTCACGCACATCACGATGAAGAAAGTCGTGTTGGTGTCCAACTTCTTGCGAAAGCTGCAGCGTGAGACCACCAAAGCGGACGTCATCGCTGGACACAGACGACAGCGCACGCCGCGCGTGGCGGAGATCCCGCGCGAGTTCCTGCTGCAGGATCTACGCGAGAAGCGCGAGTTCCGACGCCTCGCACGCAAACTCAGCGCGTTCCTCGCGTTCCTGGTTGTCTACATGAGCGTGCTGATGATGGATCGCGACATCGCTAGCCGTAAGTCACATGAGTTAGTGAGTGCACCATGCAAGTGCGAGAAAATGCAGACAGACTCACCTCAATCTCATTCGTTCTCTCTCTTCATTAGGCTCTGTTCTGCGCCGAGGAATAGCAAGAGAGCTTCTCGAAAGCTCCCGAGCCCCATCGGGTATCAAGTTTGGAGACATCGCTGATTCAGACAATTACTGGGACTGGCTCGCCAATTCGTTCTTCATGTCCGTGTACTCGACCACAGGTATGAAAGGCCAACCGCGCTCTGACGACGGGCTCTACTCGATTGCCTCGCAGTCCAAAATCATCGGAGGCTTCCACTTACTTCAGAAGCGATACACGGTGGTCGATACGAGCGCGATGGCATTCGCTGACAGCCCCTGTTTCAGTGGCTTCATCCCGACAAAGGATCAGCTCTGCATTTCACAAGAGATTGAGTCAACTTCTCCTTTTGGGACGACGAACGGGTCGGCTGCAAGTGAAGTGGAGCTCCAGACGCTCGATATGTTCAGGTACACGACCAATAACGACTCGGTCGGTGGCTATCAGACGATGTTCCTGCGTGGCCCAAGAAACGCGGTCGCTGCGTACGTGAAACTCTCCAAAATGCACACCTATCGCTGGATCGACCACCAGACAAAGTCCGTGGAGATCATCATGTCGCTCTACAACTTCGATCTGAGGCTCTGCTCCGTCGTGAACTTGAAAGCCGACTTCAACTTGGCTGGGGCGTCACGACTTCGGTAGATATCTACGTGATAAACATGGAGCCGTACAACATGCGGATCCAGACTAATGTGTTCCGGGTCGTGTACGAGGCCGTCTACGTTGCGCTCTTGTTGTACTTCGTGGCTCTGGAGCTCTGGAATCTCTGTGTTGTGTCGGGTGGGAGTATTCGAAAGGTGAGTAGCGCTGCTCGCCTACTCGCATTTCATGCATTGCAGGACTTACCTAACGAACTTGGCTGTTGTTTTCTCCCTCTCTCTTTGCCTCCAGTACGTGTTCTACTACGGCGGGCTCGAAACAGCTGTCGAGTGGATCATCTTGATGTCAAACTTGGGGATCTTGTACACTCGGTACGCGATGGCGACAGACCCCAAGCGTGACGAGTTCTTCAAGCTGACCTCTTTGAATGAGTACTTCTCGGTACTCATGATAGCTCAGGGAGACACGGTCTTCGTTTTTATGAACATCGTCAACATGCTCCTGCTGACGGGTCGGGCGATCAAGTACTTCCAGGTCACAGACGGCGGAAGAAGACTCACGAACAGCGTGTTCAGCGCCATGCCAGACATTGTGTCATTCCTGCCAATTTACATAACAGTGCTGATCGGATACACCTGCGCGGGGTACCTGCTCTACGGTCTCAGCTTTCACGAATGGTCAACGTTCACGGACGCGTTTTTCCGAGTCTTTGAGATGAACTTTGGGTTGTACGACCCCGGTCCGATCTACGAGGCGAGCGGCATCTTCGGCTTGCTGTACATCTGCTCGGCGAGCGTGGTCTTCTGCATCATCATGCTGAACGTGTTCATGGCCATCGTGATGTCCACGTGGGAGCACTTGACCGAGAAAGAGCGCGAAAAGTCCAAGGAGCGACGGCAGTTCCGGGAAAAGATGTCGTTCGGCGAAATCACGGGGCTGATCTTCATGAAGGAGTCCACGCTGGACATCCTCATCAGCGTTGTGCTCAAACTGGACGGATACGACACGATCAGTAAACACTTGTTTGAGAAAATGTGGAAAGCGCAGCAGAAAAACGTACCAAAGCTCATTCGCGACCACATCCTGAACTGGTATTGGCTTCCTGGCGACGCCCTTGATCACGCAGAGGTGAGAAGCGCACCAGTTGTCAAGGTAGAGGCCAAACACGAGACGACGGAAGCCTCAGCACTGAGCTCTTCGCCTCCAGAGAGCGGTCCAACGGAAGATCTTATCGGAAAGCCCAACAATGTAATGCAGATCGCAAACTGGGGGAAGAAACACTCGGCAACGCGAGTTGTCCCTACAGAAAGCTCCAATATTCAATAAAAGACAGACGGTATTCCCAAAACTCTTCAACATTGCTTGAAGCAATGAGAAAAGCTTGGGTCAAAGCTACAAATGCAAAAAAAGCTTATTCAGGTTAATGCATGTCATCCGCATAATTAACAAAATGATCATCGCACCGATAGTGTTTTCTGCTTGGCGCGCGCTTTCCAAAAGAGGTTCTTCTCAGCAGTAGTTCGAACCATTTTGGAGGATAAAGTGCACTCGCTCCACTCAGTAATACACCCCAGCCGACTGGCGCAGTTTCTCAATCCATGCATCCCGCTCTTCGATGTTCTGCGCGCGCAGTTTGAAGATGCGCTTGCTGTCCGCGTGCGAAGATCGCTTCTTCCTGTTCTTGTCGAAGAACCCCTTCTGGAGGTCGAACACGTGGGGCGCTTTGGTGGATTCAGGCGGGATGATGTGGAAGCCTTCACCGGCATCTCGGGATCGCTCAATGCGGCAGCTAAACACGATATCACAACAGTGCAAATCGTTACTTTTCTGAGAGCACAGTGGTACACCATACCATCGTTTCGCGGGCTCAAAACTTACCCAGTCAGGCACAATTCTTTGATAATACGACCACGCTCGTAGTCGTCCTTCGTCTTCGCGTATGCCAAGTTAGGTCCGATCAAGATGAAGTATCGCTGCTTCCAGTTGCGTCTGCCCAGTGGGTTGAACGCATTGCCTCCTCCTCCCTGCTTGATTAGATATCCTTGCAGCTCCATCACTTCGGTTTCCTGCGTCGCTTCAATCACTCTCTCACTTGGAAGTTGCACCTGTCGACAGTTTACAGTGTTACCTCTATCTGGCGTTCATTTCAAAACACTTTTAACACCGAAACTGCGAAGAGCACTTACCGAAACGAACGCTGCTTCTTCCAGCATATCTCTTTGCTTTGTTGCCATTTCGTGCATGAGGTCCAGATTTTCAATCGCGCCTTCGAGAGATTCCTTGCGAAGCTGTGACACAAAAATGTTCAAAAGAATCATCAATCAGAAACAAGACTCTCCTATCATCAAGAGCATCGACAAATAAGTCTTACAGCCTGGAGCTTCGCGACTTCGACCAGCTTCTTGTTCACGTCGGTTTGAGCACTCATTGCATTCTAGATAACAAAGATGGTGTAGTCAAATGTCAGTGTAACGAACCAGCAACAAGCCTGACAAACTTGCACTCACCTTTTGGTAAAGCCGCTGGTTTTGGTTCGACTCTTGAATCGTATTCTCGCTTTCTTGGATCGCCTCCTGATGAGGGGAAGTTGAAGGCATTTATAAGTCAGTGCTTTCCGTTCTCAGAGTGCTACAGATGCAAAACTAAAGCTTTCCTCGTACCTCAATGAATTCGATATCCTTGTGGCGGATCCTCTCCAGTTTTTCGGTGAGTTCAGCCAACTCGATTCGAATCGTATGGTGGAAGAAGTGCGACAACTCCTCTTTCTACAATACAGTAAAAAATCCGTCAATCAATGTTAGCAACCTCCCATTATACTCAGGCATCAACACAAGTAAAGAGCATACCTTCATTGGCCCCTTGGCGCGATCTGTGTAGAGTCCCATCAAATCGAAGAAATGCGTTTGGTAGTGATGGAAAAATCGCTGGAGGATAGAGACATAACAAGGAATACCAGGTCAGTCTGGTGTCACGAGCGGCAATTTCGAGCAGTTCGTACAAGTAGGTTACCTTGAACTCCGTCAACTGGAACGAGTACATATCTTCGTCTTCAGGGTTGACCAGGAGATGACGGTCAGCTTGCTCGCTCATGTCAGCGTGCAGTTCCTTCAGCAATGCTTTGCACTGCTCCGAAGAAATCTTGTTGTTTTCTTCTTGGATCTTTATGAAGAGAGAGTCCACAAGGTCTTTGAACAATTTCTGTAAACAACAATAACATATAGTAACCAAACACAGGAGAACTTCTACTGAGCATTTGACCATCGACCAAGAATCTGAACTTTGGCATGCATGATTCATTTCGTACCTGAAGAAGAGCGCTCAGCTTTCCTGATCGCACTGGCATTGTCTTCAGATTCGCTTTCGCAAAGCGCTTTGCGGCAGCGTGTACTTCACGAAGTTGGTTGGTCTCACAGGGCAGCTACCGAATACGTCGCTCATATACATGTTAGAAGAAGGATATCATTTGTAAGAGAGAAAGAGACATCACTTGAAGATTTACACATGCCCTTGACTCACCTCGATTAGTGGATGCAACTCACTTGGCACACTGATGACGGGGATGAATCCTTCCATGTCCGATGTATCAACAATTTCCCCGAGTTGCTCCGCCATTCTCAACTTGTACATTTTGATGCCCGACTCTACGATGTTGAGGCAGCAATTATGGATCGTGTCTTTCCAGATCCGTCCTTTGAACGCCTGCCAACAGTCGAATGATAACAACACAAGTTGCCGTTAGCTAAACGAGTCAGCAAAAGCACCATCGTAGAGTAGGTTTACTGGCTTTACCTTGAACGGATTTGGGCGATGGGCGAGCATCGATACGAGGATGGAGCTGAACAGCGGTCCGTTCAGCATCACTCCTTTCAAATACCGGTTTCTTCCCGACTCGAGCAGCGTGCGCGAAAGCTTCTCCATGCGCTTCTCGAACGAGCTCGCGTCGCTGGCAGGAAGCGGGAAGCAGGTTTGCTCTGGGAAAATCGAGAAGAGCTGGTCGTAGAACTGAGCAGCGCTGGACTCTGGCGCGAGCGTGGCGAACGCGTTACGAAGGTAACTCTGCTCTACTTCCTGCATCGAAAGGTTCTTCTCCGCAACGCGCTCTTTCAGATCGCTGGTGGAGAGATTCTGCAAGAGCCATACGAGCTTTGGCGATTGTGGGAACGCTGAGGTAGTTGAAACAAGAGATCAATAGAGAGGAGGCACAATCGTTAGAAACGTTGATACTCCACAAACGCATGTAAGCAGCGAACGTACAGTGCTTGAGTCGCGAATCATCGTCCTCTGGGTCTCCGCGCTTTGCGAGGAACGCGAATTTTTCAATCGCTTCGTGGGAGAGATCGCCATTCACGTGATGCACGACGACACTAAACGTTTCATTTACCCAGCCATAACGAATTAACACGTCAGTCGATGGGTACATTAAAACCCTTTTGAGCTGTCGTAAAAGATCGTCAGCACCCGTACCTGCTCAGTCCTGCAAGAATCGAATACAGCACCGCGTCGAGTTTCTAAATGTTTTCAACGAGCGGCAGCAGTAAACAGAAACGATGAGCACACAAGAGCGCATCTCACGAAGTGCGTCAAACAACAAACAACACGAAGAACGCAACTCACCTCATTGCTTCCAAAGCCTGGGCGATCGAGCACCACTAGGTACTTGGCATTTGGAAAGTCCACGCGCTTCACATACAACCACACGCCTCTGCAGACAACAAAACATAGGTTGCAGTCAGTACTCACAAGTCCGCATGCCATGATACCACGAATAAGCTGAAAAGTAAAACGAGCCACCACGCACTCGGTCTCTCCGTCCGGGATCCAGTCCGATGGGTTCACTTCGCTGGCGTCCTCGCCGCTCGCCAGCAAGCTGCGTACTGTCGGTGACTTGCCGCTTCCCTACAGCAACAGCAGACGTCATGCCATATTTATCAGCCATCGCACAGAACCATATAAGCGCCGAGTGAGAGAGTCGCAAGGCACCGTAGTCACGCTTTACGCACCTTTGCGCCGTGCACGCTGACGACAAGCAGCGGGTCCGCGAGCCGCTGCAGGAACGCGATGGCGCCTTGCTGGATCTGGATCTCGCCCGTGGCGGCGCTCAGGCTCAGCAAGCGGCCGGCGAAGAGGATGCTGCCGTTCGACGGCAGCTCCGCGAGACCCGCCGCGAGACTCATGCCGCGCGCGCGGAAGCTGCCCAGGCTGATGCTGCCCACGCGCACGATGGAGCTGCGGCGCATGCTTGCTCTGCTCTGCTGCTGCTGGGGTTCTTCTCTCTCCCTTGTGTGTTGATTGTGTGTTTCAATTCACAAAGAGTGACGAGTGAACCCACGCAGGAAGGTGCGCCAGCACATTGGAATTCTCAGTCGGATGCAAGTTGTCACTTTCCACTTTCCACTTTCCACGATACCAAATGGAGTTTTATCAATTTTGAGCGAGAATATGTATAGCTTATAGGTATAGTGAAGGTATAGTTTAAATCTGTGTGGTGTACATTGTTTTTTAAATCTCGTTTCGCTTGTGATTTGTGCAAGAACAAAAAGCTATTGCCACACTCACAGACGCACTTAGTAGAGTAAAATGTGCTGTAGAAAGCGGCTTTGACCACCATTTGGAATTCAAATAGTCTGGTTTTCCTCCTTCACTCTGTGACTTGTGGATTGTATCGATATCCTACTTCCATGTGCTTTGCAGAAATTGCGGAATGGTGTGACCTTTCAAAGCATGTTGTAGTGGTATCTATCATTTTGCACACGAGCAAGCGAGTATTCGTGAGTGTGTGGGTGTGGAGGTGTGTTCACCCGCATCCCCAATTGAAGCGCAGATGGAGGTGCTGCTGCTGGACAGCGAGGCGTACGTGCAGGAGCGGTTCCGCGAGATCGAGGCGGCGCGCCGAGCCACCGCTGCGCGCACGACGCACACTCATACACAAGCATCGACGTGTGAGCAGTACGAGCAAGATCAGCATAGGCGGGGACGCTGTGGCGCTGAAGAAGACGGTCTCGCATCGCTTGCTAGAGACATGTGTGTAGATTCACAAGACGACGAAGCGCTTCTCGCCAAATGGCGCACGCTGCAGCAACGACAGTACCGAGCGCGCGCGGATGCTCTCGACGCCAAGTGGCTCGCGAGCCATCTCGAGCGGAAGCTCGTCGTGCTGCGCGCTGTGCTAACAGATCACTACAGCACCACGAGCGTTCGAAAGAAGCTGAAGGCACTGATGAAGAACAAAAAGACGGAAAAGGCCGACACCTTCTTACTTGCTGAAAGCAGTGAGCGCGCTCATGGCGGGAAAAGCACGAGTCTGGACGGCGCGGCGTCCCCACTGCCCTTCCAGGACCTCCCGCTAGCGACGCAGCTTGGTCTGCGTATCTTCTTCCGGTTCTCCCAGTCACTGCAAGATCCAAGCAAACTCGCAGCGAACTGCCGCGTGGTGCTGCAGGTCGCGGCGCGATTGCCGTCACTACTCGCGGTGTTACCGCCGTTCCCACTCCCCCCAGGCTTTACAACCTCAACTACGAATGACGCGTCATCAGCTCAGCCATTGTTTATGTATGACAGCAGCGGGAATCCAAAAGTACTGAGCGTCTTCCAGTCGCTCTTCGTGCTTCTCTCAGATCTGCTCAACCTCCCGTCAGCAAGCAGCAGCATCAAGTCACTCCCTGGGGCTTCTGGGTCTTCCGCCACCACAGCTGCAACAACGACGATTTCGTCCAGTGATCGGTCTATTATCCTAACCGCGTACACCGCCTTATGTCTAAAGTGGGGCTCGCTACGTCACCTTCTCTCCGTGATCTTGCTGCTCTTCAACGACAACAACGGCGAAATCGACAGCCTCACGCCTCTTCAATTCGAGCAACTCGAGCCGCTTTTTGCTGAGGTCGCCCACGCGCTTCCTGAAGTGAACTTGAATTCCCTACAAGATGACGCTGAAGACGCGTGCTGCGGGTACCTGATGAGCTTTGGCAAGGGCGATCATGGCAAACTAGGTCATGGGCAGTGCAGCCACGCGTCCTGCGCCGAGGGCAACTGCACGGAGAACAAAAACTCGCCCACGATGATCAGCGCTACGAGAGACACACAGTTTTCAAGGATCGACTCGCTCTCAACGCACAGTGTCGCGATCACTACGAAAGGTGAGCTCTTGGCATGGGGAAACGGCGACAAGTATCGTCTTGGCCACGGTACGACCACGAAGGAGTATACGCCAAAGGTGATCGAGTCGATCAGTGTGAAAGGCAGGGTCGTGGACATCTCGTGTGGGCTTGGCCACACGATCGCACTCATGGAGTGTGGGGATCTCTATGCATGGGGAAACGGCTCAAACGGACGGCTGGGCTTGGGTGACACCACGGACCGCTCGACTCCGACCAGGATTCCATTGGCAGCCTCCGAGCTTTATTCGAACACTACAAGCAAGCCTACCACTGGTGATGCCAAACCCCAAGCCTTTCGCCATGTCTATTGTGGTGCATCCCACTCGCTCGCGATCAGCTACGACGGACACGCATACGTGTGGGGCAAGAACAACCAGGGACAATGCGGTCACGGCCACACGAACGACCAGCTGAGCATCCAGCAAGTCAAGTTCTTTAAAGGCGAGACTGACGATGGAACTGAAGAAGAAGACGTTGTCCATGCCGCTGGTGGTTGGGAGCACACGCTCTTCTGCACTGCCTCGGGTCGGGTGTACTCGTGTGGCTGTGGATACAAGGACAGTCGGCGCACGGGTATCCCTCCGGTGCTCGGTCACGGTGATTGCGAGCGCCGTATCAAGCCAACTGTAGTCCAGTTCTTCGTCGACAACAATGACGAGATTGCAAAAGTCGCATGCGGGTGGGACCACTCGCTCGCAGTGAGTACCAGTGGCCTCGTCTATTCCTGGGGCTCAGGGACGAATGGGAAACTTGGACACGACGATGAAGAGAATTGCGACGTGCCGACGTTGATTCGAGCGATGGAGGGCAAGCGCGTCAAAATCGCGAAAGCTGGGTGTGAGCACACAGTGCTGCTCACCGACGAGCAGCAAGTGTGGACCTTTGGACAGGGAGACAGCGGACGGCTGGGTCATGGCGACAATTTGACAAGGAAAGTGCCGACGCTGATCGAGTCGTTCGCTCAGAATGGGCTCAAACCGGTTGCGATCGCGGTGGGCGACAAGTACAACCTCGTGCTCGTCGAGGACTGTCATGGCAGCAGTGACTCAGACAGTCATCATGATAATCATCATCTTCACCATACTGTGAGCTCCTCGAAGCTCCACGTATCAAGTGCTTTGACGGGATCGGATGCTCATCGAAAGCAGCGGCGGTCAACCTTTCTGCGGCGAGAGCTTGAGAAGAAAAAACATTTTCCAAGTGGCAAGTACTCGACTCCACAAGGTCAGCAGCACTGTTTTGAGTCGGACTGGGTGCTCGCGGTTGGCAAGAACTTGCAAAAGCAGGCGATGAACTCAAAAGAACAGAGGGACCCAAGGAAATCTGATCTGACGACTGGACGCTACTCGAGCGCCGACAGCCACGACCATAACAATCTGCCGCCAGATCAATCAGCGGAAACAAACAAGCCCGATAGCTCGGAGTTCTTCCCGCAGAGTCGAAGCGAGTGCGTCTTGTTCCTTGTGGGTCACATCGATCGCCTCTCTGCTGCCTATTTTAGTGAAGACCGCGACAAACTTCGCAAGATCCACGACGATAGTGACGGTGATGTCAGCTTGTGCTCTTTCCAGTTGGATACAGGTAGCTGTAGTGTAATGCTGCCGTTTGCTATCGACACGTCCCGTGAGTCGTTTGTGCTGCTGCTACAGATCCTGCGACTGCAAGTCTCAAGCTCCAGCGCCAGCACCAATGACGGTTCAAAGTCATTTTCCGCTAGCGACGGTTCTCACATTTTGCTGTTGCAACGGATGTGCATTGCCCTCTCCTGCTTGCGGATCCTCAAGTCAAATCTGAGCAAAATGCTTCACTCAAGTGGCGGTGGAAGTCTATTTGCTCTGTCATCATTGTCGAAAGAGAGCGCGCTCCAGCTGGAACGAGCGTGTTCGTCGTCGGGATTAGAGGCCGTGAACGCGCTGGAGCAGATTCACAACCTCGTCAACAGACTCGCGAGCGCCGATGCAGCGGGGATAATTGACATGTTCCGGCTCTTCTCAGAGGAGAAGCAACTTCAGAGGCAAGAGCCAAAAGCGCATCTGCTGCAACAACGCCAGAACGAGCTGTTGAACATTGCTCAAGCTGTGAGCCAAGAGGCGGCACAGGTTTTACAGGTGAGTTTGATATTGAATGACGCTCGGGGGGCACATTGAATTTGGTTTTGCCAGTTGTAGGTTGTGGCTCACTGATTGTGATTTTTCTTTGCTAAAATGACAGGTGGGGTTTGTGCTCTTCAACCCTCAACCTGCCCATCGTCGTGGACTGCTCTGGGAGCTCACTTGTAAAGGTTCAGCTTTGGAAGTCAGAGTCCAGTCCACGAAGACACTCGTGCTTGCAAACCGCGTTTGTGAGGTGAGAGCTAACTTGATTACCATACTGATTCGCATACTGAAGTAGCGCTTACTGATGGCTGTGAAATGGTTCAGGCCGATGTGATGGAAGAGCTACTCCTCCACATGTTTGCTCGAGAAGACCTCACCAGTGAGCCAAAACACGTGTGCGTGGATGACTGCCGCAATGAAACTGGTGAAAAAGATAAATACGCGTCGGATCTGATCCAGCTCATGAGCAACTTGGTGCAGCGATGTGCTATCGAAGCGGTAGAACAACTCGAAGGGGACAACTCTAATCATCTTCCAAGCTACGCAGCATCTGCAAACGATAACGCCAGCCTCCGCGTTCTCTCAGTACTCCAAGTGCATCTGTTTGGGATCACTACTTCATTCCTGAAACATCGGCCAGCGAACCACCGTGAAGCAGACCAGCAATCTGTCGACACCCCTGGTATCTGTCCGTGCGTAGTGGATGCTCTGCTGCTCTATCTCGACGTGCTCTTCTCCGAATCTATGGTTGTGCTCAAGAAGCTCCACAAAGCGAGCTGCCAGCACGAAGAAGTGGTGACCTGGCGTCTCAACGAATCGTTTTTCCACAGTTTACTGCCAACCACGATCCAAGCCCTCTGCATCTTGCTCTCGCCGGCAATCAATTCCAGCGCAGATGCTGACGATTTTGGTAATTCACCGTTGTCGGTGAATAAGATCAGTCTGGAGCTCCGCTTTGCGCACCGCCTGCTGCCACACATACACCCAATGCTCAAGCTGCTCGATGAAGTGAACTGGAAAATGCGGCGCCACATTGAGACTTCGCTTTCGAACAACCAAACTCCGCATGAGCGATGCGATGAGAACGCTTCATCATATGATCACAAAGGATCTGAGGACAACAGCCACAAGAGTCACAATTGGGTGATCGAACTTCAAGATGCGTGCGCGATTCTCTGTGGCAAGCTCGCATGTGTGGCTGTGGCTATGAAGTCTGCCTTTCAAGGAGAAGAAGAAGAAGTGGTCGATGATGAGCTCAAAGCCAGCATCGTATCTGCAACGTTGTTGTCACCGCTGCGTACAGCAAATGGGAGACTGGAATTAGCGGAGAGCAAGATTGCTCCGGAGATCGCAGAGATGCTGCAATGGGAGCAGAATGGCGTGTTTGAGGTCGAGAATGAACTCGAGCGCAGTGGTGATGCAGACTCTGGTTCTAGCAACTTCGACAAGGCTCAAACGGATGCCGAGCAGCTCGCACGAGATCAGAGCTACTCGAAGGATTCAATCAAGTCTGCTTCGGAGTGTTGCTTGGAGGATGAAAAAAGTACCATCGCAAAATCCGTTGGAGCAGCGCTGTTCCGGATTGGACTCTGCTTTTTCCACGATCTACTGCGCAAACTCACGATTTCATCCACGAAGGGCTTCTTGCTGAGCGAGCTACTCCACGCGATGCGACCTCCGGCCAATACCATAGATCACACCCAGCGAAGCATCCTGCATCCGGGCATGTCGACGCCGTCTCTGTCGTCTTCCTCGAAAAAATCGATCGAGAACCTATTCATTCGACTCGCGAAGGTTATTGCTGCGGACGACTCGTCGCTGTGCCTGAAGCAGAAAGCGCTCCTTGCATGGGCTATTCCGTTTGAAGAGTTTGGAATGACCACCGATGCGGCAGCGAGCGTCATCGCAAAAGCTGGGATAACGAATGTGATTGCCGATTTGCTGGTTGACGAAGTGGGCGTTTTGGAAACCAGTGCCGGGGCGTTTAATCACCTTCTCAGTGGTCGATTGGAGCATTGTTCACTGTCATATCAAGACATCTCCGCCCAACATTCTTCATTAGGCTCGCGGCCGCTCAAGCCTATCACAACACTGCTATCTTCTCAGACGCCGTTGCAATCTCTCGGCTCAATCGCCTGGGTCGTGCTCTGTACTGTCGCGCTGCAGCTCAATATGTCGAGCGTCGGTCTAGGGCTCAGAGCACATAACCCACTCCTTGCGCCTGCTACTGCTGCTGCTGCATTGGCGTCATCATCGTCATCGTCTTTGCTCCAAAGACCAATGTCCGGCAATAAGGACTACGCGTCGCCGCGAACCGCCATGTCGCCTCGAAAGCGTCTTACGCTGCCGAAGCGCATAGTCGTGTCGACTGTGGGCGATAGTGTCGACCAAGTCTACGTGCTGCTGTTCACGATGCTGACGAAAGCCAAGCACGAGCTGGAGTTGCAAGCGAGCCACGCAGCTAGGCATTCAAGGCTGTTGCTACTGACTCAGCCAACCACCAGCTCGATTAGCGTTTGTGAGAGCAGTCAAGTGCTGCTGTTTGGTAATCCGATTCCTGTTTCATCGACTAGCAGCCGTGCCGTCAACTGTACAAAACACTCAGCAGCTGCATTTGTGAAGAAACCACGAAGAGAAACCGGCAGCAACGAGTCAGCGGCAATACCTTCAGGCTTCACCGTCTGTGCCTGGATTCACATCGAGCAGACCGGAGTTCGAGCAGCTACAAGTCAGCTACCAAAGTCGCCGAGCAACAGCAGCAATACTAGAAACTGCTCGTTTCCGTCCGAGCCGCCAGTCATTTTTGCGTTGAGTGGCAGCAAAAGTGAGAAAATGGCAGGAGAGAACAATGGCTCGGACATTTCTGCTTCGTCGGCAAGCGGACTTCTCACTGAGAACGAACTGGTTGTATGTGCCTACAGAGTTGATTCGAAGCGAGTGGCGCTAGCTATTGGTCTGAAGCAAGCAAATGGCGCAGCAGCGGACCAATCTTTAGCGGGTGGTGAACATGCAGACAACCAGGCGGATGCGCGGCCACCGTCTTGGGAAACAATGCTACTGGAAGACGACATTCAAGTCGGCCAGTGGGTTCATGTTGCGATCGTTTACCACGAAACTCAGAATTGTATGACAGTATTCCTCGATGGCAAGCGCGCAAGCCTCACAGAGCAGCCAGCTCGTGCGTTTGCTACATCGACTATTTTCAAAAAACTGGCATCATCGAGATTCGGGCTCAACATCGGTGGCAAACTCAGCGAGCAGGAAGGCTCTATTTTATTGGCATACGTATCAGAAAAACGTCATTCAGCTTCCGCAATTGGAGATCCAAGCAGCAGTAAGATGAGTCACTTTATGGGAGCTGTCGACGATCTTGCGGTGCTCAAATCGCCTTTGCTTGATCCCGACGTTGCGTGGATCGCCCAACGAGGACCGATTCTTTTCCAGCTCAAGCACCAGCACATAGCAGAGTCGCAATGCACTGACATCCTCCAGTTGCTCTGTCAGCTCATGAATCGCGAGCAACTCGTTGAGCAGCCCATTCGAATCAAAGAGGCCGCCACAACAACTGCGCTTTCGGCTCGATGGGTATCTCTGTTTGTTCGGCTTCTCGGCAGTTTCCCGTCTGACGGTTGGGACAATCATGCGCGCGCGCTGCTCTGCGAGCTGTTGCAGAAAACGCTTCCCAAAATCCAGTCTGAGTTTTCATTGCTGAGCATTTGCAAGAGCGTTTTCTGGAGCTTTGATATGAAACATCAGCAAACTGATGGCGGGTGCTCTGCGGTCTCGAGTATCCGAGACGTCTTCCTGGAGCAGAACGGTCTTCACAAGTCCAACTCTTCGCATTATCAGCAAAATGACTCGATGGCCATGGCTATGAAGCAGAATGAGACCTTGCAGGTGCTTCTGCATGACAACAGAGTTGGTTTTGGTGGCCATGGTCACGACTGCGGCAAGGAGACGGAGGCTATTGGAAGGAAAGACAGCAGACACAATGCTGGGAATCAGCCCCTACCATCAAATACGCACGCACTGTGCTTTGCTTCTGGTGTGCGCCTCGTCCAGCGCTTCTGGGAGAGCTCTGTGTGGCGAGAAGAGATTCGTGTCTTGCTCGAGAAGGCAGCGTCGGGTTTTCTCCAATCCAATGGAATACCAGATTCACCACCACAGTTGAAAGACAATCCAGATTTTTGGGAGCTTGTGGCTGTAGCCTCTGCTCTGGGAGGTTATTCGGAATTGTCGATCAACAAGACAAAAGCCTTGACCATGAAGGTATCACCGCCTCTCGCTCTCTCCGTGTTGCCTGAGATGGAACTCCCTTTTTCGTCTACCATGAAAATTCAAAACGCCTCTCGGGACAGCGACTCTCCGACGCAATCCGCACCTTTGAAGTCACTGATCTCCAACTTGATTCGCGCTACACTTGGTTCAGATTTCCAGCTACCTGCTCGAAAACCACTGATCCCTCAGGGTATCAAACAGAGCGACGAGATTGACGCAGACAAGGATCTCCATGAACTGGACCGATACGTCCTGACGATGGTTCATTTGCGAGCCTCTGTGCTCCGTTTCGTGGCCATAGCTTCACAAAATGACGGCGAATCGCTTTGGACTCAACTTGACAATTTTGACAACGAGCAGCAACAACTGGCAATGATCGAGCAGCTTTTCCATCTCTCGTCCACTCCAGTCCTCGAGTTCCTCAGCTCAGCACTTGGCCCAGATCATAAGAAAGCGCTCAAGCACCGCTCCATTCGTACTGCCATCCGGGAACTACTCCAAGTGAAGAGCAAAAACAAGAAAAAGGATCGAAACACGACAGCAAAGCCCTTGAGCGGCAACCCATTTCCTTCGATACCTCAACTAGAAGCACTTGCTTGTGATGCCTGGGAGAACTGCAACATGTTTGAGCTTCAGGGATCTAGAGATCGAAGAACCGGGGCGTACTGGTGGAAGGAGAAGCAGCACCCGAGCCACCGCCATCATTCACTACTCGAAGTGCTGGGCGGCGAGATCGAGATCCACAGCATGGCCGCGAAGGCGCTCGAGCATTTCCCGACTGTGAGACTCGGTGGGAATGTCGCGATCGCTGCGAACTCAGGCTTGTGGTTCTACGAAGTCGTGGTTCTCAGCGACGGACTGATGCAAATCGGGTACATCGACGATTCTGACTTTGCCTCGGATCCAATCCAGGGCCAGGGTGTGGGCGATCACGCCAGCAGCTGGGGCTTTGACGGCTTTCGCTGCAAAAAGTGGAATGTGAACTCTTCAGACTATGGCGAGCCCTGGCGCGCAGAGGACGTCGTGGGCGTACTGCTGGACACCGACCGCATGGAGCTGAGTTACTTTCTAAACGGCAAGTTCCTCGGTGTCGCGTTCTCGGGGATCCCCATGACGCAGTCGTCGCGGATGCGTCCCGCCGCGTCGCTCAATGTGAACCAAGCTGCGCAGTTCAACTTTGGGTCATCATCTACTCAGCAGCAGCAGCACGGCTTTACCGCGGATCAAGTCCAGGTTCAAGGATTTGCCTACATGCCCGTTCTCGACTCTGAGCAAGATCAGAGCCGCCTTCAACCAGTCGCGCTCGCGATCAATGATATAAGCAAGGATGTGAAAAATTCAGCTGATCTGATCAGCGACGGAGACGAAGTGAGTGGGCTAGACGAAGATGATGGCGACCAGAGTGACAACAATGACGACAATGGCGCTGCTCCGTCCACTGATGATGAAGATGAAGATAATGACGGAGGAAGTGGTGGGATGGAGACTTCACAGTCGTCTTCATTCGCGATACGGCTCCCACACGCCACATATTTCTCTGAGGACAACACTACTCGAGACTCGCGGTCGCGTGAGAATGCGACTGAAAATGGCGGCGAAGGTGACGAGACGATTGAAGACGCTCTCGCTGCACGACGCAACGATCTGATCGACGGACTCACCGGACTGGGCTTCCCGCGCGAGTGGGCGATCCGCTGTGCGATCGAGACGAACCTTTCGATCAATGAGAGCGGCGCTGTGAGCTGGATCCTCGAGCAAATGGAGAAAGACGCGACTGCCGCGGCTGGGACTGAAAGCCAAATAGAGGCTTCGACTGGTCATGGACAACCCATCACAGAGTCCACAGGGGCAGCTGGAAGAGGGATCATTCACGTTGCAGATCTCCTAAACAGCAGATCAGCAGACGACCTGTCGCTTCTAACATCGACATCGGCTACTCTGAGTGGGTTGACGCTGCTGAACGTGCAACACTATGCAGGTCTATCAGCTGGAACCGATTTCCGACCACACACGGAACACCTCTCACGGAATCGAGCGGAGTTGTTCTCAGAACTGCAGAATCCCACGTTGAAGATATCGGCGAGTTCCAGTAGCAGCAGCGCATTCCAGAACATAAAGCGTCGGGACTCGTCCGCAACTGGTGCAAACCCGTATTTGGCTGCAGAGCAAGAAGACGCGGGCTTCGAGGACGACGAATGGCCTACTGCGAATGAGCTCTTTGTGGCCCGAGAGTACAATGGAAACGGGCTTGAGCAGCTTCTATCGGCATCAACCAGAACGGATACATTACAGCCCAACAGCAAGAAGTCGCCAACAGGAGCAGTCCAAGACCGCTCAGGTTATTCCAAGCCAGATGGTGACGAGATGGTCCCTCTCTGTCTCACTTTAGACGGTCTCTTGATTGTACTCTACGCGAGACACACGCTATTCAACTTCCTCACAAGTGGAGGACCAGGCCATACGCAGCTAGTGCTGGGACTCGTTTCCAATTGGTGCTCGAAACCTGATTTATTTCGCAGACTTGCTCGCTTCTTGAGATCGACTCTCGGTCTCGAGAAACATGAGCCAGTGGCGGAGACGCAGTACCTCGCTGGAGCGAATGACGTGATGAAGAAATCGGAAGTGTTGCAGCGAACTTTCCGAGCGCTGCTGACAATGGAGTACCAGCAATTCTGTGATTCCAGAGCTGTACCCAGTGAGAATGAAGAACAAGGCAAGGTGTCAAGCAAACAGCTACACATGCAACAGCTCCCCATTTTTCACGCGCTCTTCAACGAGATCCGTGATCAGTGTGCGCACTCACTCTCATCGCAAAAGCTTGAAAGAGGAGGTGGTACCGCAATTGGTTCGAGTGCTGCGTGGGTGCTCTGGCTCGAGGGAGTCGTGTTTACCAGCGCTGAGACTCTTGTGCACGCAACCTCATCGCATGAAAGCCAAGACGGTGAAGCTCCTGAGGTGAATGAATGCATGCGCGTGGTGGCAAGTACGTGCTACAGCTTGCCGTTTTTCCAGACGCTGGTTGCAATGGCATCCCGGTCATCTTTCGTCACGATGCCGTGGAAACTCGTCGCGTTCACACTGATGAAGCGCATTCTCGATGGGATTTCACGATCGCAACTGACGGAAGTTGTCGCTGAAAGTCAAGTTGTGTCTCGCTTTCATTCCGAGAGTAGCTGCTGGGCGTCGGATCCATTGAAAGCGTTCGAGTCCGCTGCACAGATGCCCAGTATACTGGATCTCTTTGCGCTGCGATACCGGAAAGAGAATCTCAGCGGAGTGTTCTTTTCAAGCCTCACGCACACCGTTTTCAAGCTTCTGGTGCACCATCGGGAATCTGTCGGCTCGATGAAACAGCCTGCCTCCAGTCACCATCAACAGTCACGAGTCAGCCAGAAGAGCAACAGCAGTATCGAGCTCGACTTTTGCATCGAAGCATTCTCATCAAACTATGTGACGGTTTCCTGGAGCCAGAGTTCGACTTCTCAGCACAGAGAGGTCAGTCCAACTGATACTGTGGATGCTTCAGAGCATGGTGTTGAGAGCACGGTGCTGTCGCTGAGTGTATCTCGACAATTAGATCAGTTCCACGAAGTGCTCTTCGATGATGAAATAAGCGACCATGCTCCACGCGTGCTGCCATCGAAAGGAACGTACACGATCCGGAATCTGCTGCCTGACACGCGATACACCCTGCGACTCAGCCCCATGCAGACAATGGTGAGCATGAACTCGTCCTCGCAGATTGCGTTGAACCCGCCGGATGATTCCCAGGAGCGGAGCGATGCGTCACCACCAACAGCAGTATCAGCTGAACTATCACCTTCAAGCAGCAGCTTAATTCGAGAACTGCGCTTCCAGACCCCTCCCGAGCCGCTCTTCCAGCTGAACGCGGCGTCCATGGGCAAGAACCTGACGCTCTTCAACCGGAATCTGTCAGTCAAGAACCTCGTGAACAAGAAATGGCATACGGTGCGCGCCTCTGTGGGCTTTGACGAAGGCGTGCACCAGTGGCACGTGCGCATCGATACGTGCGTGTCCAAGAACATCTTCATCGGCATCTGTACTTTGCACGCGAGTCTCGAGAACTACATCGGCAGCGACGGGTTCGGCTACGGCTTTCTCGCGAACAAGGCTGTGTGGCACAACAAGAGCAAGCTCCACTCGTACGGCGAGATCTTCAAGCAGGGCGATCTGTTGCAGGTGACGCTGGACTGTAATGCAAAAACGCTCGCGTTCAGTCGCAATGGCGAGTACCTGGGCATCGCGGCCACGAATCTGCACACGGCAACCTCTACAAGCAGCTCCGGTTTGGGGTTATTGGCACCATCAGCGAGCGAGTCCTGCAAGTGGTACCCGGCGTTCTCCATGTACAACAAGGACGACCAGCTCACGATCATCCCGCCGTCCCCTGCGACGATGTTTGCAAAGTCCACGCGCTCACAGCAGCAACAGCAGCAGAATGCGTCGATGCTGGACCTGCTCGAGGAGATGCAGACTGTGAATTTGTACTAACGGATAGTCAGTGGTCGCGCAGCATCCAGCAGCTCAGATCTCCAAGGACAGTCTTCGGATCACCAGTTGTACGCTGCAGCATTCGCGGACTTCCACCGCTGGAAACACGGACAGATCCTCTTCCGTGAGGTGGAGTTGGGTAGGTTCATTTGCATCGATGCGAGCCAAAGTGCGACGCACAGATTCGGTTTGTCCAAGGGCGATTCGGTTTTCACATCGCGAGGGCAAGCCACTGTGCTCGGAGAGCTCAATCACGAACTCTGGTACGAGTGCGATACTGAAAGCGTCAGTGCTGAAGGTAGCAGCAACAACAGTAACGAATCGAGGTTGGGATCGTGGAGTTTGCACGCCTGCAAGCAGATGCTTGCGTCGCCAAGCGAGTTTCCAGTCCATAGACACGCGCGAAGCCACCACCATCTTCACCACCAGCACGAGCATTCTTCATCCCGCGACAGCTTTGAACCGCTCGAGTCACACGAGAGTAGTGGTGGTGGCAGTGACGAGACAGACATCACACTCGGAAACTTTGAAAAGTTCCAAGCGCAGTGGAATCGCATGCCAGCACACGAGGCCCTCGACACCAAGCTGATGGAGATCCTGGACGGAATCGCGTCTTCCAGAGCGATGGCCGATCCGCAGTGTCTCTCGTTTGTGGACATTTCGGCGGCTTTTGTCCTCAACGGCGTGATGCATCCCCTTGTCGAACTTCTTGCAGACGCCGCAGACAAGGAAGAGAAGTTGTCTCCGCCTCAGATCATGGCTCGGATCGGTTTGCTTCTGCACGTGAATCGGAATCTGTACAACGTGGTTCGACTCGTGCTATCCGAGCCTACAACACGGCCGACGCTATTCCCAACAGCGTCGAATCTACAGAGCTCTTCCACTGGCAAGCAATCGCACGGCAAACAGGAGCAAGATGATGCAGCTGATAGCGACAACAAACTGGTGATGTCACAGAAAGAGAGAAAGAAGAGCGCGTATTCCAACGTTGTCGCCACCACAGATGCCGTTGCAGCACTCGCAAACTCGGCGCAATGGAGCGGATCTGACCCATCCTTGGGCTTCAAGAACATGGATCACTTCGCTGCAAGAATGCTCTTCAAAGCCCAGAAAGCAAGGCTGATCAGCGAATCGTTGAGGAAATCAGCAACTCCAACAAACAACTCCCTCGTGAACAATGACCTCCAGAACCACCAGTGCAGCACCAATGGCATGGGCGACAGCTACGATCCGAGCGAGCTGCCGCGGATCTGTGTGCGGTACCCAGCGAAAGACGACGCTGGTGTTCCGTTTTGGAACAGTCTTGGCTCGGATTCTCGAAAGCTCTACGCCAACAGCAACAACAACAGCAAGCCAACGTTCCTCGTTCCTGAAAAGAGCATTCGATGTCACTCGCTGTTTACACAGATCTCACAGCAACTCCAGAGTTTGCGCTCGCGCGATTTGCGGCGAGTGTACGTGACGCCGTTCGAGCCACTGCCGGTCGTGCGCACGTTCCACGTTGTTGTTGAGACTGCTGCGACTGAGTCTTTAGGCGATGCTAGCAGTGACAAAGCCGCCAAGAAGGAGTCAACCTTTGAGTCGCTCGACGTGGAGGTCAAGGCCAATGAAGTCGACGAAGACGCCAAGCAGTATGCCAGCGGTCTGCCACAGCAGATAGTACCGGATACTGGATGCACAGCGGAACAACAGAGTCAGGCGAAACAGTACATCAAGTTGCTGGAAGATGTGATACGCGAGCTCCAGTCGCCGACATTCCCGCTATTCGCTCCTGTGTCGAGCACCGCCAGGAGCTCTAGCGGAGGCAAAGGTGACCAGTTTGGTGACTTCACCAAGCCAACAAACCAAAGTCTGCATGCCAATAACCAGCTCAAGCTGGACCTCAACACTGCGCTCTTCTCTCCGAGTGTTGTCGCGCACTGTCAGCTCAGTTCCGAGCAGCTGCTGCTCTGGTACTTCCAGTTTGGCCAGCTCCTTGGGATCGCGTGGCGAAGTGGCGTGCTGCTGCCTCTGCAATTCATCTCGAGCGCGTTCTGGCAAGATTTGGTAGGTGTCCATCAACGTGAGATGGACGATTCAGAGGACATCTTCCAAGTTCAGCTTCAAGTACAAACAAGGAGCGTCTCGCAAGTGTTCATCACAAAGAGACAGTCCGTCCGATTGTCCTCCAAGCGATCCGCGATGGGCTCTTCTCGACCGTCCCAAGCCGCTGCGTTGTCTCGCTCATGACGCCAGATCAAGTGCGCTCTCGCATATCGGATCCCAACATGTTCGCTGTCCAGCAGCTCAAGTCGCACGCGCTTTACGATACAGACGCTCATCACCACGTCATGTTCTGGGAAATCGCCAACGCATTCACGGCCATCGAAAGACGCGCTCTGCTAGATTTCCTTCTCGTGACTGCAGACAACGAGCCATTTGAGTTGGAGCTCAGCAACGACGCGCTCGTGGACAGCCAGCAGAGTCACCCGGACGCCTGCTACCCGGTCGTGGTTGCAATCACAAAGCACAAGAGCTGCTTACATCTGCCGGCGTACTCGTCCGTGGACGCGATGCGCAGGAAGCTGCTGCTGGCGATGACGACCCACTGTTCACCGCCATCATCTTCATTTGTATAAGATTACACGTTCCTGGTGAAAGGTGGCGAAGACCTGCGCCTCGCTCAGCGCATTGAGCAGGGTTTTGACGTGATTAACCAGATCCTACATGCAGATCTACCTGCGGTGTCGAAAGCGCGTAGCAGCGAAAGGAGCAGCGCTTCTGTTGAGACGAAAACATCAGCAAAGACAAGTTCAGCTGCGACAGCGTGGCTTCCAGATGTGAAGATCGCGATCGCGAGACGCAAGCTCGAAGGGTTCTCCCCGCGCATGCTGCTCAAGG
>JAASFI010000593.1:0-22421 GCA_023333705.1 Globisporangium viniferum | reverse complement strand
GTCTCTGGATAGCTATGAGACGAAACAGCAACCCAAATCCTGGAGCCATCTTCGAGATGAGGTCAAGCCACGAGGTGACGAAAATCTGCCGCAAAGTCGCCGTCGTGTTGATCGTGTACGTGTCCATGTACGTGTTGATGCGCGGCGCGGCTTGGGTCTTCGGGTCGTACTCCATGTAGTACGGGTAGAAGACTGTGAACGGGATCACCAAGCCGTACTCAGAAATGCCAGCTTACTCGCCATCGGTAGCACTACTTGGAGCACTTCTCCCTGGAAAGCCTCGTTCATGCGACGAATGTCGGCAAGCGTGGACTCAGCCCAGTTGTCGCGTCCACGATGCGACTAACTGGCTGATGTGGGCTACGAAGGCTAAGCTTTCTCTCCGAAGAGTGATGAACTCTCAACGTGATGGTCACAACGATCTCCAAGTAACTGCTCTTTGCAGCACAATGAACCGTTGACTGCAAATACGACCGCTTGTGGTCACATTGCGAGCGACGTGGTCGCACCAAGTTGGGGTCTCGTGGAGCTACTACATCATTTCGAGGTGGCCACTGCGCGCAACTTCGTCCATCATACCTTGGAAGCAATACGTCAGCGTCTTTCGCTTGTGGGCATCTTGTAGGATACCGAGGTACTCGGCGCTGCTGATATCCGACGCAGGTTCAAAACCTGATCAGACACCAGAGATGGCCCTGGACTGCAGCATCTCGGCGCTTTTCCCACCGTACCTCACAATGTAGTGTGTGCTGACCGTTCGTTTGCCATTACGCAGCCTAAAGACGTACTTGGCGAGCTGGAGGTTGTCATTCTATGATCGCGCGAAGGATGTACTCGTCCTGTCGGTGGCGTTTCTGGGTATTCCCCGTCGCTCGCAAGAGCTCTTTGATCGTTGGAATGTCCTCCGACTGCATCGCGGCACTCACGTGACGTGGACCTAGTCTTGCTTCGGGGGATAGCTGTTCTACAGCAGCAAGGTGTCCGTTCTTGGCCGCTCCCAGTATCCCCTGATGGAACTGCTTGTACTGGATGGATGTGTGTATTGAGCTGTGGTGCCTCTCGCGCTGCGATGCGCTCCAGCAAGCACACGTCGCCGAGTGCGCAGGCGCGTTCGAAGCTCCAGCGCACAGAGTAGCCCAGCAGCGAGTCGAGCTAGGGGGTCAAGAATCTCCGTATCAGGGCGGGCCACGCGACACAGCGCAGCGACGCTCGCGAGCATTGGGAGAGACGTCGTGCTTGTCTCCATCAAGGCTGTCGAAAATGAGCTGACCAAAGATGGATGACACAAAAGCGAACTTAATCGAATAATACCTCTTCTATCGAGTATATTGTTTCAAGTACCATTAACAGCAATAAATGCGTCAAAAATTAGCCTCAAGTCTTACCAAAAGATGTATTTATACATTATATAGAGGTAAAAAAGAGTACGACCTTCGAAGAACCCCGCAATCGTCACCAACTGACTGACTGGAGAGCTCATTCATCAGTAAATTCATCTATTCTATCGCAAGGCCACCAAGAGCGCATGCCGTCCGCCTTCTCCATGACGAAGCCGCTGACGTCGGCGCTCGTCGTCTGCCGGCTCGCGTACTCGGAGCTGGAGGCTCTCGCGCACTTGGTGAGCGACTTCCTGGACTTTGGACTGGCGTCGCGCTGGAGCTTTCTGCGCGCGAGCGAGCGCGGCTTTGTGCACCTGCTGCCGCGGCTCGCCGCCCAGCAACCCAAGGACATGGACTCGTGTCTGCGCGCGTCGCTGTTCAGCCAGGCGCTCGTGCACGCCGTGCAGCGCGATAACCTCGAGATGGTGCAGTGGCTCTCCAGCGTGTACTGCAAGGACGGCATCCCCGTCAAGGGACTGGAAGAGGCGGCGCGCCTCGGCAACCTACGTATTCTCCAGTGGCTCGCTGAGCACCACTCGAAAGTGGTGTGGAGCTATCGGTTCCTGGACGTCGCGGCGGAGAACGGGAGACTCGAGACGCTCCAGTGGCTCAAGCTCAACACGGAGCAGTGGTGGAGCGACGACGCGATGCAGCTTGCGGTCAAGAACGGCCACTTCGAGGTCGTGCAGTGGCTCCATCAGCACTCGATCAAGATCTACGGCAAGACCGTGCACACCGCGATCAAGATGGGCGACTTGGAGACGACCAAGTTCCTCTTCGAGCGCGGGTACCAGGTGAAGGTGAACCGGCGCGTGATGAACGAAGTGGCGGCCAAGAACCAGCTCGAGGTGCTCAAGTGGCTGCATCTGAAGAAGCTCTCGATCTCTACGCCAGATGCAATGGACTGCACGGCCGAAGAAGGACACGTGCACATCGCGCAGTGGCTGCTAGAGAACCACTTGGACGGGTGCACCACACGAGCGATGGACAGCGCGGCGACGAACGGCCATCTGGAGATGATCAAGTGGCTGCACGTGCGACGCCCCGAAGGTTGCACGCGAAGTGCGATGAACGGCGCCGCGGCGAACGGACACCTTAAGGTCGTGCAATACCTGCACCGGTACCGCTATGAAGGCTGCACAGTGCGCGCGATGGACTTTGCCGCGAAGAACGGGCACCTGGCGATCGTGAAGTGGCTCCATGACAACAGACAGGAGGGGTGCTCGAGCGAAGCGATGAACGGTGCGGCCGAGAACGGAAGGCTCGAGATCCTTCAGTGGCTGCACATGCACCGCAACGAAGGTTGCACGACAGTCGCGATGGACCGCGCAGCGGCGAACGGCCATCTTCACATTGTCGAGTGGCTCCATGAAAACCGCAGCGAGGGTTGCACTCCGAACGCAATGGACTTGGCGGCGTCGAATGGCCATCTCCACATCGTGCAATGGCTGCATGAGAACCGACCCGAGGGCTGCTCGTCGCGTGCAATGGACCTGGCCGCATCGAACGGCCACCTGCACATTGTCCAGTGGCTGCACGAGAACCGCTTTGAAGGTTGCACGTCGAACGCGATGGACTGGGCGGCGATCCACAACCATCTGCACATTGTCGAGTGGCTTCACAACAACACGTTTGAAGGCTGCACGACCGAAGCGATGGACAAGGCCGGCTCGCTCGAGATCGTCAAGTGGCTGCATCAAAATCGGTTCGAGGGCTGCACGACCAGGGCGATGGACCGCGCTTCGGCGAGTGGCGACCTGGAGATCCTCGTGTTTCTGCACAAACACCGGAGCGAAGGCTGCACAGAGGACGCGTCCTGGGTCGCGGCGAGGAACGACCACCTGGAGGTGCTCCAGTGGCTCATCCGCAACCGGCGCGACCGCGTCAACATCCGCAGCATCCGCTCCATTTACCGGAGTCGCAAGTACCTGACCGCGATGCTCGAGGAAATGCGCGCCGAAGGGTATCGGTGATGTGCGTGCACGAATAGACAATACTGAATCTGCCTACCCTGAGTTTGATTGAAATAATATAAGGAAGTAGACATCTCGCATCCAGTCGGACCACGTTTTCACCATTGGTTGTTCTGCGAAAGACCTCGAGGGCGATCGTATCAGTCTGGAGTGGCAGATCTCTGCAATTTGGACCAAGGGAGGTGGGTGGTAGGTTATCCGAGATTCCTGATTATTAGTCCGTGACGTGATGGCCCTGCTGTCACGAAGACTAATCACGTCCAAGTGTTTCGTCCACCGATATTCGACTTCAGGGACCAAAACGTACATGGATTACGCCTATCAGTATCATTTCCCCAACCAACTGATGATCACGGCGCCAAACAGAGAGGCACACACGACTCAAGGAGAAAGCAATGTTGAGTGTGGTGAACGCCAATCGAGAATCGAGGTCGTGCACCTGTCGTCGCACAAAAGCCTGCCCTTCGGAATCGCACCGAGCAGCGTGCTTACATGTTGGCAACACCACACTCCTTGCTCGAAGTCCAATGCATCACAATACCATAACACCTTTGGTGGTCTCCTCCACCGAGCGATTTCTATCGAACCTCCTGGTCCACCGAATAATCCGCTGCGACTCGAGGAAACTCCTACTACATGTAGTCATTCTGCAATTTGCGCCTTCCAAGCCAAGTTCTCCTCTCGTCTGATCGACTTGATATCTCCACGATGTTGGTTGTTCGTCCGTCCACCCTCTCGCTCGCGCTCCTGGCTGTGCAATGCCTTTTCTCTAGTAGCGCCTCCGCTGCCTCCAGCGCATCAGGCTGCTCCAGCTTCTCGACGCGCTACAACCGGAACATCGAAGGCGTCTGCGTGTGCACCGCTTCGGACTGTGACACGATATCGAACGGGTACGTGACGCTCGGCGCGAACGAGCTCGGCATCTACCAGACCTCGCAGGCAGGCGACCGCTTGGCGTACTCGACTTCGGCCATTGAGAGTGGGTTGGACGCCGAGGCGGACTTGGTGATCGACACCACGACGCGGTACCAGAAGATCATCGGGTTTGGCGGCTCGTTCACAGACTCGGCGGCGATCAACGTCAGGCTCATGGACGCAGCCGTGCAGTAGCGCATCGTGGACGCCTACTTCTCCGAGACGGGGCTGCAGTACACGACTGCCCGCGTGCCCATCGCGTCGACCGATTTCTCCGAGTCGATCTTCTCGTATAACCCCGTGGTGGACGATCTCGAGATGAAGCACTTCAGCGTCGACGTGGACAAGTCGTCGCAGTCGTCCAAGGTCGATCTGATCAAGCGCGCGATCACGACGACCCGGGTCGCGCAGCGGGACCTCTCGTTGGTCGCAACCTCGTGGGCATCACCAACGTGGATGACCACGGAGAACACGGTGGTCAACGCCAAGCTCAAGGGCGAGCCCGGCGGACCGTACTGGAAGGTGCTCGCGCTCTACTACAAGTTTTTCGACGCGTACAAGGCGGAGGGCATCAGCTTCTGGGCCATGACGACGCAGAACGAGCCGGTCAAGCAAATTGCGGGCAAGTACTGGAACAGTCTGCGCTTTGACAACTTCACGGAGCGGGACTTCGTCAAGAAGCCCTGGGTCCACTCATGAAGCAGAACCACCCG
The DNA here is from genome assembly GCA_023333705.1 of Globisporangium viniferum. Taxonomy (NCBI): domain Eukaryota; phylum Oomycota; class Peronosporomycetes; order Pythiales; family Pythiaceae; genus Globisporangium; species Globisporangium viniferum. The sequence goes on along the minus strand of JAASFI010000593.1, from coordinate 17,441 downwards.
GAGCTCAAGATCATCATCATGGACGACCAGAAGGACATGATCTTGAAGTGGGAGGGGGCGCTTGAGGATCCGGAGGCGCGCAAGTACGCCTCGGGCATCGGCGTGCACTGGTACAAGAACCTGGACTTTGTGAGCAAGACTGCCGGCAACTTTGCCGAGCTCTCGACGTGGCAGGAGACGAACCCGGACCTGTCCATCCTCTCGACGGAAGCCTGCTCGGGGGGTACCTGATCGAGCCCGTCGGCACTGGTGCGGGCGTGAAGCTGCTCCAGCCTGCAGTGGTCTAGAAGCGCGGCGAGATCTACGCGCGTGACATCGTCAACGACCTCGCGAACTACGCTGTGGGCTGGACCGACTGGAACCTCGTGCTCAACACCAAGGGCGGACGACCTGGGTGGACAACAATGTCGACGCGCCGATCCTCGTGGACGAGGAAGGTAAGCAGGAGTTCTACAAGCAGCCGATGTACTACGTCATGGGCCACTTTTCCAAGTTCCTGCCTCCGCAGTCTGCGCGCGTGTCGCTCGCCACGAAAGCCGAGAGTTCGAGCGCATTGGCGAACGTCGACCGCGTCATGTTCTCCACACCGCAGAACCAGGTCGCGCTGATCCTCCACAACCGCGACGCCATGCCCAAGACTGTACGCGTGAGCCTGACGTTTGAGAACCGCCACGCGAGCATCGCGCTCCCGGCCAACTCGCTCCAGACCATCATCATCGGCGAGCGTGTGCGTCCGACGTGCTAACTGGTAAACAGGCAGAGTCCGCCGAAGCTGTCAACAGACACACAAGAGACCATCCATAAAAGCTTGCCGGTAAGATTGATGCTATTTTCCTCCAGTCCTCAACCACATAGCGTAGTAGCGTTGGGTGGGATCTATTCTGCATGGGGAGTGGCTTGCGGGCCTGTCGAGGAGCTCATATTGCCAACCAGCGACCAGCAGCGAAACACACACGCGCGTGGCATTCTAACCCAAAAGCTTCCTTCTTCTTACAGCTGACTGTTCTCTCAGGTGATCAGCCTTGTCTGCTTTTCCGTCGTCGGTTTCATTGAAACCAACCCCCTCGTGTCGTTTCATGCTTGTCAATCAAAGTCACTATTTCATGTTTCATACAGGTCACTGTTTCATTTTAACGACGCTATTTTTTGATCAGGAATGTTGGTCAAGCGAAGGGAGGAAGGTGAAGGCGCGCGAGCAGCTCATTTCAGCCGCCTCAGTTCACTCACTGACGCAGCACTTCCAGCTCATTAGATTAGCAGCGGACAAGCAAAGAACAGGAGCCTCTCTGTGCGTGCAGGTGGATCGATCGATAGACGGTCAGACAGACGCGCAGCCTGGTGTCCAGCATGGCGACGGTGTTCGGGCTGCCGATGATCAAGCTGGGTGGACTCGTGGTGCGCACGCTGACCAAGCCGCTGGCGAAAGTGGTCAAGACGCGCTCCAAGGTGCACCCGGGGCTCAACGCCGTGTGCAACTGGCTCGGCCAGGGCCAGCACCGCGTGATGATCAAGTTCCACATGGGCTTCCGCGGCATCCAGAACTACAAGATTAAGGACATCCCGGAGGACCAGGCGGTCGAGAAAGGCGCGGACCTCATCGGCGAGATCATGATATTCTCGGTCGCCGTCGCGGTCGCGTCCATGGAGTATACGCGCAGCAGCGCCAAGTCCAAGGAGAACGAGCGCAAGCAGGAGGAGCTCAAGCGCAAGGCTGAGCAGGTACGTGCTTCCAGTATATACTCGCTGTTGTTTGGATCGCAGAGAACTCATTGCTGTTGCTATTGTAAATGTGTGCAGGAACTGGAAGAGCGCTTTGAGAAGCTTGAGATGCAGGTGATCTGGCTCGAGACCAAGCTCGCGGAGCTCGGTCACATCGTGGAGCACGACCTGGACAAGCGGATAGAGGAGGCCGTGAGCACCGCGGCCGTGGAGCAGCTGCAGGGCGACCTCCAGCAAATTGAGAACCAGCGCACACGTGATAGCTTATCTTCAACGTCCTCAAGTGTCTGGAGTGCCACGTACAGCGCGATCACAGGCATTTTCCGATAAACGCTCGTTGCAGAGTGTGGCGATAGAAGTTGCCCGAGCTGTCCGAATTTTTGATGAAACAACTCCTAGAGGTGACTAAGAAAGAAATATCGAGGAACGAGAAGCTCACAACCAACAACAACACATAGAACCCTGCTCATTATGTTGCCAAGGTCTTGCGTCTATTTAAGGTATTGATGGCCTTGATGTGTTTCGAAAACTGGATGACTATGATAGAACCAACCTCTCGTGGGCTTCTAGAGCCCCATCGCTGCTTTCACGTCCTTCATGGTGGAAGCAGCGATCTCGGACGCCTGCTCCGCGCCGTCAGCCAGCACCTCGTCAATGTACGTCGGGTCGGCCTCAAACCGATAGATGCGCTCGCCAATCGGACAGATCCTAACAAGAACAACAACACAAGCAACATACACACACATACAACAATGTTAGACATTCATTCCCTTCCACAGATTTCGCATGTGAGAGTGTGGTGAACACAAAACAAGGTACAGTACGTACTTGGCGATCACGGCATCGGCGACGCTTTTCTTGAACGCGCCGGTCTGTGACGAGGCGTACTCGGCCACCAGCTCATCGATCGTCTTGTCCGTCACGGCGCTGAAGATCGAGAGCAGGTTCGCGACGCCCGGACGCTGCTGCTTGTCGTAGAAGATGCCGTCGATAGTGTCGGTCTGCGCCTTCATGATCTTCTTGCGGATCGCGTCGGCCGAGTCCGTGAGCTCGATGCGCGTGAGCGTCGACGGGTCGCTCTTGCTCATCTTCTTGGTCGGTTCGCGCAAATTCATGATGCGGTAGAGCGTCTCCTGCTTGTCGTTCTCGACTGGGAACGGCTTGGGGAAGATGTCGGTCTTCGGCGCTCCCTCTCTCCCACCTCCGAAGCGGTCGTTGAACGTCGACGCGATCATGCGCGCGAGCTCCAGGTGCTGCTGCTGGTCCTCGCCCACGGGCACGTGCGTGGCTTTGTACACGAGGATGTCGGCCGCCATAAGCACCGGGTACGCCAATAGCCCCAGTCCGCTCTCCATCTTCTCGCCCTGCGCCTTCTGCTTGTACTGCGTCATGCGGTTGAGCCAGCCGATGGGCGTGATGCAGCCCAAGTACCACGCCAGCTCCGTGTGGTAGTGTACGTTCGACTGCTTGAAGAGCACGTTCTGCTTCGGGTCGAGTCCGGCGCCGAGCAGCGCCGCGACCATCGAGCGGATCTGGCCGGGCATGAGCGCCGGGTCGAACGGCACGGTGATCGCATGCAGGTCCACAACGCTATACAGTCGCTTGGTGCAGTCTTCCTCCGCGCTCTGCAGGTCGACCCATTTCGAGATCGCGCCGCAGTAGTTGCCCAAGTGCGGCACGCCCGTCGGCTGGATGCCGGAGAGCACACGCTCGGGCCACTTGGCCGAGGTGGCGGTAGCGCCGTCTTCTCCATGTTCACGACGCACGCCAGCAGGCGTCGCAGCGTGCGTGCTGGTGCATAGGCGACGGGTGGCGCGCGAGACGTCGCTGCAGTTGTGGCGAACGGTCGCGCGTCGCAGCTGGTGCTGCTGGTGATGGGGATGCGGACGCTGAGGCTGCGACGCCAGCGCTGACGCCATGCGGCGCATCGTCATTTTCACACGTTGTTGAGAATTGTGGCGTCCACTATGATAAAAAAATGGCTCGCGTGAGTCGAGTGACAAAGGCATGAAAAACACTGGACAGATATTATGTTAAGACAAAACCATGTTTAAAAACATATCATGCTATGAGAATAGATATAGGCGTGTTGCTCTTGTGTGATCCCGGCTATAATAAATAAGGGGTTTATTGCCCTTACGAATCGCGCCTATTATAATTGTATCACCCCAAGTTGTGATACAATCCTTATTTAAATTGGGGTGTCGTACTTTCACAGAAGTTTCACTTTCGGGAGGTTAGTAAAAAATTTAAAGTAAATTTCTTTGTGGACGAGATCCACTAAGCGCGCCAAAAAGGAATGTATTTAACAAAAGTCCCGAAAGTGGCACTTTTGCGAAAGTAATGCGACCAACCTAATTAATATTGGTAAACATCGGTACATATCGGAAAATACCGGTTTTTGTGCTGAATAAGGTCCCGAGTGATGAGGTGGAACACACGAATGTGGTGTGACAAACACAAAATGCAGGAGGAATCTGGAATTTGGGTGGGCTGTCAATCGTCAGAAGAGCCAGACGCTCAAAAACATGTATGTTGAAGTGCGCATCACATTTGTGATTTATGATGTGGCAGAAATTACATATCTTGATTTCACTATGGTCTAAGAACTTTGCACACAATTTAGGCGAGCACGCACATCTTGCTTTCAGTATGGTCTTTTCCGATGGGTACGCCAGCGGAAAGAGTCAGCAACGTTCCGGCACCTTTTTCACAGGTAGAGTGATGGTCGTCGAATCTGTCTCACCAGAATGACCAAGCCCGCCCAATCCGCAAAGCTTGTGGTTGTGAATCATCATGATTCACAACGCAATTTTGCTCCACATGCTGAGCCCAAAAAGCAAAGGCGCCGCTTGCTTTGTAGGTGCATAAAATGGATGCAACTTGGCAAACAAGCAAATACAAGCCGAGCTTGCTTGCTTGCGGATCAAATCGCGTGTCGTCGCGTCGTCGTTTTCTCTCTGCGCTTGCATGCTGTTTGCATGCTGTTTGCTCTCTGTTCTCTCTCGTGGCAACGTGCGGTTAAATAAGTAAGTGACCACTTGTGCACCAGCAAACAAACAAACCAGCAAGTGCAAGCAAGCGCAGGAAGGATCACAACAACTCGCGTCGTGCGATCGCGCGCCATTTTCAACAAAAAAAGTGTACATACAATACAGCATGCAGATGAGAAAAAGCTGGGTAGAGAATGCGGGCACCAAGGAAAGACTCGGCCAGGACCAGTGGGGCCTCCGCTCCAGCAAGCACGCTGCTGGCTCCGTCGAGTGGTGGATTTTGTTGGATTTGAAGCTGCGAAAAGCGCACATGCGGGCTGGAAATCCCACTTTGTGCACTTGTCTCGGCTCGTCCGCAGCGACCGCGCATTTGGCGACATGTTAAGTGAGCAGAGCTCTCTATGTGTTGTTTTCTCTCACAACCAGCTCACTCACGCGTTGTCACTGAACGCTCGCTCACTCCCACCTGGTCCAATTTTTCAGTCTGAGCTGCTCTTACAGTACAGAAGCTTACCCACCACCGCCACCACCAGCTCCAGCCAGCAGCGCCAGCCACTCAATCCTATCCAATCCACGTCCAGCATCATCTTGCATAAATCTCCATGTAGTATCTATCGGCTTGTATCGGCTTGTTCAGCCTCATAGATGACGGCAAAGCGTGTTGCTGGTGCGAGTGCTCTTGCTTGCTTTTGGATGGGTTAACTAAAAGATACTTTAGCAGAAAGAGCAGCAAACTTCATTCACACAAAGCTTTGTCCACTCACTCTTACACACGGCGCGCTCGTCTGCCCATGTGTATACGCACGGCGAGCTGGTTGAAATAGCAATTGGGGATGGATCGAACCTGGTTGGCGGTGTTTGCCGTGTGATGATGAGCCGAGAGAGAACGCCACCACCATCGGCTGATACGGTTCAGTAGAAGGCCGTCTGTCAGTTCGTCCAGCGGCTGGTGTTGGCGCTTTTGCTACCGGAAAAGGAAAGTGCGGGACAGTGCGCGCAGCCTCAACAAACCGACATCGACAAGTAAAGCCAACAAGCCCATCAAGCAAGCCAACAAGTCAATACAACAACAGCATAAAAGTCAGCCATGAAAATGAGATGTAAACGATCACCTGATGTTGTTGTTGCACTTGTGTGGAAAGGATCAGGTTGTGGACACTCCAACAAGCAAAACAAAAGTGCTGACATCAGAAGCCATCATGATTGTTCGCCACCCGCGCAACTCTCCAGGATGCCGCATGTTGAAACGGCGCGGGCTTGCGTGGGCGAACAAGCGCAAGCTGGCGTGCTGACTCGACGGTTGGTCTGTTTGTCCCACATGGGTGCTGGGATGACCAGCGGCAGCACAGAGAGGATCGCAACAGACCAACATTCCCCCAACCGCTTGTTGGTTGTTGTGATGTGATTTGTTTGACGTCTCGTATCGAGCGTGCTCGTCTGCCCGTCGCTTCGAGAAACATGTGGCGCCAGCGAAGTCAAGCTGTGGCGCCATCTTGAAGCCATTTCCATCTCTCAAGCATGAATTACGTGGTTGTGTCAGTTGGCTGTATAGCATCGGGCTTTATTAGTTGGGCGAGAGGGTCGGAAGGAAAGCAGAAAGGATGAAGAACGAGGACAGCCAACGCACACCAACAGCAGGAAATGCAAGCAAGACGGCCACAAGAAACAGCCAGAGTAAGACCAGCAAGACCAGCAACTTGCTTGCTGGGTGAACGTGTATTTCGTCAACCGCCTGGTGTGTATGTGTGTGTGTGTGTGTGATGGCTTGCGTACGCAAGTGCGCGCACACACGTCCCAGCAGCAGACATTCAGTGCGCCTTCTGCTTCTCGAACGCTTGCGCAGAGCAGAGCAGAGCAGTTTCTTTCACGTCGACCCCTTTCTCTCTCAACAAAGCAAAACAAGATGCGGAGTGCGTGCGAGGCTGAGTCAGTCAATGGCGACCGCCCAAACAACAACAAGCAAACGCATTTCTCTACATACTCTTCTCATCTGTGCAGTCGAATCGTCGTCCCACAACCTCAGCTCAGCTTTCTCTTATGGAACCTGCGAACGACTGTGGAAACCGGCTTTTGCGGATTTAAAATGCTAAAAAACATGCCACACAAAAGTTGAAAACAACACTCAACAAGCAACAGACAAACACTTGCGCTATGTATGCGCGCGCGCACGTGTGCCAGGGATAACCCCACAAAACAAGCTTGCGCGTGCTTTTCTTGCTTGGGCAAGCAAGAAGGCGTGCGAGGGTCAGGGTTGTTTCTTCCTTGCTTTTTACGAAAAGGAATCCTAAATCATGGACGAAAAACCAACAGCAAAATGTATCGGAACGCCCGCCTCTGCTACACTGCTATTGTTTTTTTAAGCCTGAGCTTAATTCGGTTGATAAATGCCCGGTTTTAAAAGAGGCCTCTTTCAGGAAAAATGATGGAAAAGGGTTGTCCCAAAAAATAAATCACAACCAGACGACAGCCTCGGGATGGATGCGAGCGAGCGCTCGCCAGCAAGCCCAGCCAAAAGTGCGAGCCAGCGAGCGGGTGGTGCGCGCCGCTTTGCGGCTGTCAGTTGCCGATATACCCGAGACCCCACAAGCGGATCTCACAAACCAACACGCGCGCAAGCCCCCATACGCCCACAACACACGTGCACAACCCAACAAGCAAGCAAACAAGCAAGCTGCAAACAAGCCACCGCAAACGCCCCAACAAACACACAACACACACAAGCAAGCATGGACGCCTCCTCCTCCGCCGACCAGTCGCGCCTCGTGTTGCCGTCGTACCACGAAGAAGACCACGCCGCCATGAAGAAGCAGTGGCAGACGAACCTCGAGATCGACCTGCTCAAGTCGGCCTGGATCCAGAAGGACCGCGAGCACCCGGTGCACCCGCTGCCGCAAGGCGCCGGCGCCACGCCACCGAACAGCGCCCAGCGATAAGCCCACACGCAAGCCCAGCGAGCGAGTGAGCAGGCGCATTTTGATAGACCACACAGCAAGCGACACTTTGGACCGCCCAAGCGACATCGCCATGGAGCCCAAGAGCTACGCAGACACACAGGGACACACAGGGACACACACAGAGATGAAGAAGATGGCAGCAAGAGCATGAAGATGACGACGACGACGACGACGACAGTGATGGTGACTTACTGACGGACTGACTGAAGATGGCAGCCGAAGAGGCGGTCGATGGAGAGACAGCGCGTGAATGAATGGGGAGAGCTCCGCAGCTCTTCCCGTGACGCAGCACATCTTGAGAAACCAGCGAGAGGAGGACGTGTCAAGATGACGGAGCACGAGAGCGGACAAGAGCGGACAAGAACGGACGGACGGACGGGCATGTACACTACTCCATCAGCCAATCTACTTTGACCACCAAGCCAAGCCAACCGACCAACCAACAACCATCCAGGACAGTCGTCCGTTCTGCTCAGCTTGCTCTGCGATCCATCTTCACACCCAAGATCCGCACTCCTCATCCACACCACCATCAACAAGACCATTTTTATTTGTATTTACTATTTATATTTGTACATTCCTGCATGCCTTCTCGAGATCCGTCACCCAAGCCAAGTTAGTCACTCATGTAGTCATTCCGTAGCAATAGTAGTTAGTAAGTTAGTTTAGATCCCGTCTGCCCTCGTCCGCAGAATAGAAGATATCTCCAATGCACTCCACCTCTCTCTCTCTCTCCTCCACCATTCCTTCCTTCCTTTATTCCTTCGATCGACTTGGCTTTGTACTGGCATTCTTTCGATCCGTTGACAAACAATCCCATTCATCGTTGCTCGTCTTTGGTGGAGCATTCCTTCCATATCGAAACGGAAAGAGATAGATCCAAAGCCAATCAATCAGTATTGGGTTCTTATCCTGTCAGTCAGTCAGTAGGATCTCCATATCCATATCGATCTGTCTACGAACTTCCTTCCATAGACCATGGACCATCATACTGGTCGTGTGTAGTCACACTCAACAACAACGTGCGGGCATCATATGCTGAAGCAATTGCAGAGCCACTCGGATGATGAGGAATGAGGAGTGAGGACACTGATGGCGTTGGGGAGGTCCACAATCTACCGCCGCCCTTTCCACACTTGAGAGCCAAAAAATCCACAGACACCGCAGAGCCACACCTGTTCGCGCATTCTCCTCTTCTTCACTTTCGCTGGCGTCTTCCAAAGGCGTTTGGATGGAGTGAGAGAGTAGCACTTCAACACCACCAATCAGTCAGTCAGTCACACACTCAGATCATAGAGATCGTAGAGAGTGGGGTGAGTGAGAGTGAATGATGGCGTAGGGTGGAACAACGAAGCCCCCACGCGGCAGAAAGAGCAGGAGACTGCTGTGCTGACTCGCGCAAGGATGAAGGGATTGGAGCTCTTCACTTTCAGTGGATCTTTGTTAGAAGAGCAGCCAGTCTTTGATAGTGGGAACCCCACAGGGCGTCCGCTGCCAACCCAACGAGGGAGGGAGCCAAACCAAACCAACACAGTCGAGAAGCACACGTACGCCAGGACGCTCGGGGGTTCACGCTCCACTCGCGATCTTTTGGTGGAGAGGCAAAAACAACATTTGTGTTTGCGAGCGACTGACTGGCTGACTCTTCTGCCCCTCGATCCATAAACAAAATTGTATCCGATATGCATGACCGCCAGAAAGATCCCCTGAGCGCACTCTCTGGACTGCTCTCTTGTGCCATTCGTTCGTCGGCATTTTTCAATGATGAGCTCCTGAGCTCCTGAGCTCCTGGAGGAGGAAGAGCAAGTCGGACCGCACTCCACTCACTTGACGCACTTCACTTCACTTGCTCTCTTTCCATAAACGAACCCATCTAATAGATTGGTTGATTGTGGGTTTATTAGTATTATTATAGATACTATTTATTGCGGAAGTTGAAGATATGAATGAGGTCACACACATTGGACACCTTCCGGATCAACTGCTGCTGCGTATTCTCCATATAACAACACCTCCTCACTGAAAAGATGCACGTAGTAATGAGCACAGTGTTGTAATGGCCGCACGAGCGAGCGCCATTTGGACTTCATGGCTCGTCTTCCTTGGCCTTCTTCGCGACATCGATGGGCAGGCAGGCAAAATCATCAGAACCCGAGGCTGGCTCACTCAGTAGTCCATTACAAACGCACTCAAAAACCATTGATGAGAGCCATGCACTTTTGTATGAGGACTGCCCTTTCCGCATTGGGCTGCTCTGGGTTCTGATTCTCTGCTGATCTGTTGGCGTGTTTTGTGACGAAGATCATGAAGAAGGTGGCGGACCTGGACGTGGTGTCTTTGTCCAAGTGAACAACCCATGCGATCGACAACCAACAACGCACGCATCGCTTGCCTTCTTCGCTTTTCCTGATCAAGCTGTGTGGAATGTGGAATCGTTCGTTGGTGTCGACCAGTCGAAAGATGAGATTTTTCGCGATAGACGACCGCGGCAGACAAGGCAGTTTTGTGGGTTTGTTTGTGTGGAACAGCCAGCGCCGCACAACACGGGCGGGTCGTAGTAGTCGTAATCCAAGTCCACACAGCCGCATGTGCTAATGCGCTGTTCTAGATCGTCACATGAGCTTGTTTTCACTCAGCGAATAGAATTAGCCATTACATAGCAAAGCGCTCGTGATCCTCAGCATTGTTATTGAATTGAGCTCTTCAAGCAGGATGGCTACATTTTTTTTAGTTTCGGTTAAGTGCGGTTATCAATCACTTGAGGTTTGCGGACAAAAAACGACCACTCGACTTAACAAGCGTACACATTTGTGCACATTTTGACGTTTTTGGGTCAACTGCGGATAATTCGAAGCATACGGACTTAATAAATATGTGCTAATTAAACTTGACCAGCAAATGTTGTGAGAAGCGAGTTTGCAAGTGGCTGGCTTTTGTATCCACAACTCGTATCGTATCGTTGGGGTCTCATCTGCACCTCGATGTCCTTTCCAGAGCAAAGATAGTTTTAATGAGCAATGGCGCACGCTCGCACATGCTCGCTCAGCGTGAGCAATCGTACCTTCAGGCCCAGCCAGCGCTTCAACGCTAGCTGCAACTAACTTGCCCTTTGGCACGACTGACGACGAACGCATCGCTGGAGCAATGCAATCCAAGTTGCAGACACTGACGTGCGTCAGAGCCAGTTGTGAACCGCGTTGGTGGAGGCGTTGTGACGTGAAGCAAGCGCATACGAGGGCATGATGCGATGCATCAATACGCGGTGTGTGTGTGTGAGAGAGAGAGAGAGAGAAAGAGAGAGAGAGAGAGAGAGAGAGTACTGGAGAACGCGGCATCGTAGAAGGCGTCGTCCGCGCTGACATTATGAAGAGTGTCATACATGGCTGGTATTCTGAACACTTTTCTGACTGCACATTGTCAGTTCCGCAGTCGCTTGCGAAGGCTCGGATCAGATCCTGGGATTCCCAGTCAGCGAAAAAAATCGGTATACCGTTATTTCATGCATCGAATACCGGCAGAAACCGGTATACTGGTGATTTCGTGAATACAACTCCTGTCATCGTGGGATTTTTTTAGGCAAAATCATCATCACAACAACCATAGGACGACTTATTTGAAGATCGTGGTGAAGTGAAGCGAGTAAAGTATGTGGATACGTTCATTGGACTCACTCATATATTCTGTTATTACCAGAAATCCAAGAATGGAGTTCGTGGCTCACAATGTGCGCACTGTCTGTCGTGTTTCGCCAATCACAAGTTCACCACGTTCATCATGGACCTCCATTTCCGCTCTCGCATTTCAGAAAGACAGTACTCCGACCTGTTTTGTTGTTGCAGACAAGGTCGTTCGTAGTTGACTACTTCACGCAACGATGTTTCTCTGTTAGGGTGCGGCCCGTCTTCCGCTGGGGGAAACCTTAACATTAACATGTTCGTGTTCGCAGCATCCAGTATTTTGTCGAGTTCTTCTTCCTTTGTCGTTCCACAACCTCTTTAAGGGCCTTTCCGTAGTCGTCTTGGTTGATGATGATGCCTTTCATATCGCTCGTTTGCATTTTCGGTTCAGCGAGCACAGGCTGCTTACTGCAGTTTACTGATGTCTTTCCGCGAGCTCCCCATCGCGTAAACAGCGCAGCTCCTCGGTCACTGAACTGCCAACTGAACTGCATTTTTAGCGCGAGGTTGTTCAGAACTGACTGTGTAACCAGTTGAATCGGTAGAAAGACGACACCTGAACTGAAGCAGGCGGATCTTCAATCAACAGACTGGTTGGTGGCAGACGGGGGCGGCAGGCGAGGGTCAACACACAGAACCAATCGTGATCCATGACGCGCTACAGTGTTACAGTTTATCTACATGTCGCTGTCCAATGCATTGGATCAAGTATTCTTGCGGGTGCTGACGGACCTCGCAGCTTTTCGAGCTGGCTACGATTTTGGGCATCTGTGGTATACCTGGCAATAATGGCTATACTTCGCTAAGTTCGGTTATAGGCGACTTTGTGGATTTGTGGCAAGTGCGTTGATTCTCATCCAAGTGGATGTATCTGTATGGCTTCCAGATCAGGTTACCCTGCTAGGAAAACTGTTATATCAGGTATTAGTGTATGCGGTGTGCTTGCCTCTGTCACGTGACGAGAATGCAGCCCAACATGAAATGAGTTATGGACAACTGAAATTGAACGAGCGCATAGATTATAGCGCGAACTGAGCATGTGAAGGCCGAGACTAACAACTCGTATCCCTGGATTCTTATTCAACTATAAAAGTTGAATAGAATACCTTCATCATAGTGCATCAATGGTGGGTTCATTCACTGAAAACTGTCATCGAGAGATTGTGGCTCCGAGTGTGGCGCACTGTCTGTCAGGGTGGGGCTCGTCGTCATTTTCCGTGTGTGTAGTTTGCGTATGTGGCATCGGCTGGTCATGTTCTTATTGGTAGTGTAAGTGAGTTGTCGGTCTCAGTTTCGCGACTCTCAGACTTCGTCCTTTCCACATAATTTTGATGCACGATGGGGTTTCTCGTACTTCACAGCCGTGTGCGAGTGCGAGAGTCGCACGTCAAGTCCAGCAATTCGAGCCAACAACGCCTGTCTTGGATTGTTGTTATGGATCGTAGGAAGGTGCAAATGTTGCTTCGGTATATTGGCCTTTCCTGCTGACTTCACCTCCAGCCTCCTGCCTCTGCTGACTCCACACACTTCCCAGACCTGCCCTCTTCTCAGTCTAGCCAAGTAGCCTAGGACCCGGACCACGGATATTGTCGGTCGCTTTGCGTACCTTAATATATCTCACTCAACAACAACAGCAACAACACACTTCCCAGATCTATGTCTCTGTTCCAAGTCGCCACTTCGAACGAAGCTCTATAATGACTACGTTTTGTGAAGTCGCAAGGAAGGCAGTAAGGGTTCACTAAATTCATTGAAGTTATGAGAGGTTTCGTGGCTCAGATCGCACGGTACTGTCTGACGAGGCTCCAAGTACACTTTTGAAGGATACTTTAGGTTCCGGTGTATGTTGCTTGGTGCGGTTGTGGATGACTGCACTCACCATTTCCTCCTTTTTTCAGGACACCGGCTCGTCTTCCTTTGGGTGGCGTCAAGTTTGTAGCTGTTCATCGCCCCCAAGTATCCCGGTGAGTCTCACTTCGCTGAGTTGCAGCCATCGATCTCTTTACAAGGCTACGAGGTTCACCACAAGGTTCACCACTCGGTGTCCTTTCTACAGTTGCGATTCTGAAGCGCCTTTCATGCGCTCTACGCTCGCACGTTTACTTCAAACGAAGGGCTCAAGTAAGACAAGGAGTAGTGTCTCACTCAGTCTCTGTCGTGAGATGGTGCGCAGTAGTACACCAGCAACCAACCTGCACTGTTACCACGACCGACAACAAAATGCGGTGCTTCCCCATCTGCACTCTGTTAAAAGTCTGAACTGGAATTCAGTGTCCTTTGAATCGATCGCCATGTTGAAACGTCAAGTTATGAAGGAAGTACCTGCAATCGACGACAATGGCAGACGGGGGCGGCGTGCAGCTCCTCAAGAAAACGTGGCTTCAAAACGCACAGCAGTTTGGTAGGGTGCTGCCTCAACATGTCGCCCGCCAAGGGCAGTAAATGGCCATCGCTATGCCTACTGACTCCACTCAGGACCACAGCTTGCCCACTCGCTAGTTCTGACTCAACGTTACCATAAGTGTTCTAAATGGCTGGGTTTGGTTAGGTTCGATATTCAATTTGCTGGACTTGAACACGAACTTAAAAATATAACGTTACTTTGATGTTCTATTTTGTGGTGTCAATTTGTACTCTCTCAATACCAGTAATAATGGTAGATTACCGGTATCTGCTTTAATATTTAATTTATGATGATTTGTATTGGCGTACCGGTATATACCAGAATTATAATGTTAAAACAATGCTGTGCGTTGCACGGATTTACAATAACATTATCATAGACCACAGAGCACCTTGAAGCTGCCTACATTCGCGATGCGATCACTCCAGATGAGGTACGTACACCTTGCTGTCGGCTTGGCGTTCGTCGTCATGCTTTCTCGCCTGACACGGAGTGCGTTTTCTTTCTTGCTGCTGTGTCGAACAGTACACAGAAGCGTGCACAAAGCTGATCTCACAGTTCAAGACAGCGGAGAACGCGCTGCGCCTGAGTGGACACCTCGACAACATCGAGACGTTTATTGCAAACTACCGGCTCGACTGTCTGCGCGCTGGAGCGGCTTGTGTGTATCGGCGTGCCCGTGACGGTCGTGCACAACACGACAAATCGCAAGACCGACTCGGTGAACGTCGGGCAGACATGTAGAGCTTCATCATGGTCATGGACGTCCTCAAGCTCAACATCCGCGCGGTGGGCGAGGTCCAGCCGCTCGTGAGCGAGATGATGGCGAACCTGACCTAAGTGAGCGGGCTGCTGCCCGGCTTTGAAGGTCGCTCCAAGATCGAGGGCTGGCTACGCACGCTCAACGGCATGCGCGTGTCCGACGAGCTGGACGAGGACCAGGCGCGCCAGCTCAGTTTCGATCGTCGCGTGCGCGATCTTCTTCTGGTTCGTGATGATCTTCTCCTCTTCGTCTTCTCAACCGTATCTTGTTCAACTGGCGAAGGCAGAATCCCATTCACCTCCAGTGCAGGAGCAGGAACCAGGAAATCGCTAACAACATCCTCGGCCTGCTGCTGCTGCTGTTCTTTGGCTTCAGAGACGACCTTTTTCTTCACAATTGAAGTAATCACCACTGGCTGTGTTTGCTGCTTCTTCACCGGAGAAAGCTGCATCGCAATTTGTACATGGCCTCGACGAGCCGCATGATCTTGAACAGCACGTAGTGGATGCAGTCGTCCAGACGCAGCGTGCGGCGCCGGAAGCGTCTCTCAAGGTGGGCTAGCGTGATGCATTCGAGCATCTCTCCCTCAACACAATCGAATGTGGATGCACTGCCCTCACTACTCGAGGGCGGCACCACGAGCATACCGATGGCCGCGAGCGTCAAGATGCAGAAGACAAGCGCACTGCAAACGCATAGAACACCTCTCGCCAGTGCCCACCACTAGCGCATCTCGGACAACGGCGATTTTATCCAAAGTAAACACGGCAACCTTTCCAAAATAGCGCCGATACTGACATCACCGTAAAAGAGAAACCTACACCTCGCGCCGTGCCCATCAAAAGTATCCTCGCGCGTGGGGGGGGGGTGGTGGTGGAACGTTTCTGGAGCTTAAACAACCTCTGCACATCGATACGTCTGACGCTACTTCCACCACCTTCTTGCTCTTGGGTCAACGCAAAACACTAAACTTGCGGAATGTCTTCTGAAGGAAGACATGCATTGTTTTTAGTTATTAATTGTGCAACATCACGATGAATGGTGGTCGAGGACTGACGTACAAGTAACATCGGCAGACCTCTTCAGACAACATCACCAACCACATTCTGCAACATTTGGTGTTTCAACAAGCAACATCGTACGACATTCTGGCACAACGTTTTCTGAATGTTAGCCGAGGACTGACGCACAAACAACATGCACAGACCTCATCGGATCCTGGTAAATCCAGAAGACAAAAGTATTCTATTTAGCCTTTGAAAAAATACTGCAGGGAGAAACAGTTGTCACAAGCAGAGGGCAACAGAAAACTAACCCATTCAGTTGTGTGGAGATTGAATTTAGCTCTGGAGAAGGCAATGCTCTTTGTAAGTGGTCTCTCTCATCTCTGTTGTTTTCGGCCGGTACATCCTGTCGGATAGTGCTTGTTGGGTGACTCCTATAATCTCCACAGTGGCGCCTCGCGGCCCAGTATGAGATATTCTGTAGGAGTCACCATCTACGCGCACTCAACCACCAATACATATGCCAATGTTGCCTTGGTACCTGGAGTGGATCATTTCCAACAGTTCTTAGATGGAGCATTAGCTCGGACATGCGACGTTGATGTAGCAGCAGGCATGCCAGGCTCATTGATATTCGTCATTTGTTAATGTATCGGTAGCGTTTTATGCGGCGCATTCTGCAAAAGCAAGAACTGGTTGCCCGTCTTAGCGTGTCATTCAACGTTAGTTATAGTAGATGGTATTCAGCCGAATCGCGCCAAGATCGCTCAATGTCGCTGCAAATCTCGCGCACATCACAAATTTGGATGACGTCCGATCATTCCTGCTGATGATTGCATGAATGACGTGGTGTGCCTCCGCAAATAGCAATGATTGAGTTGGAGATTATTCCAGTAGTGGAGTCATGCGAGAGCAGTGACCAACGTTATCTCATGTGCTGGCTATCAGAAAGACCAACGAGTTTATTTCTATACCAAGCCTCCAGGAGTTCAGTTGTCGTATTTCGAGTGCAAAGTGCCTCAGTCGATCAGTTCGTCTTAGTTTTTTGCTGTGTCAGGTGCCATTCGAGGCTTCCGAGGAGACGAGAGAGAGACGAAGAGATGAACCGCTGCTTCTTCGCCATGGCGCCTCGCATCGCGCTGTCGGATGGCCCACTTCGTAGCACGATCCATAGCCACGAGATACTCCCCTCCGCGTCAGTCGATCGAGCTCGCGTGGACGTACGTCGTGTCACTGCACGTTTCATGGGTCTCTTCTTCTACGGGTGTGGCGAGACTCCATTTGTATATTCGCAGCGTTCGAGTCTTAAACGCCTCGATCCAGTTGTCGCTTGGTAATCCGACGACCGACTTCTTCTCGCCCGTAGTCGTAACGAGCAATGCGATCGCGATCGCGATCTACCACTGCCTCGCAGTGCTCATGATGCTTGTGATAGCGTTCCGACGCATACTGAGCCAATCAAAGAAGTCACAACCAAGCATGTCGCCGACAAAGAGAGCATGCGGCCTCGTATTGCATCGCTTGTGCTCGGGAACACTGATCGCTGGATGTCAAGAATGAGAAGAACTGCGTTCTCGAAAGTGGCTGCTCGCGTTTGCGACCGTGGCGAACTGCTGGTTCATACCGCTCATCCACGTGGTGCTCCGCAAAGCACCGATTGCGCAGCTCAACATCCGCCTGCTGGTGTTTGACTCGCTGCTGGACGCGGTGTACGGCTTGGTGATCCCGTTCACAGTCTTCTACCCGTACTACATGGAGTACGACCCGAAGACCCAAGCCGCGCCGTGCATCAACACGTACATGGACACGTACACGATCAACACGACGGCGACTTTGCGGCAGATTTTCGTCACCTCGTGGCTTGACCTCATCTCGAAGATGGCTCCAGGATTTGGGTTGCTGTTTCGTCTCATAGCTATCCAGAGAC
>JAASFI010000592.1:0-22423 GCA_023333705.1 Globisporangium viniferum | reverse complement strand
GTGGTCGCTGCTGTCTCTCTCGTCGCTCGTCTGTTTGGTTTTGGCGAGAGGCGCTCTCTCACGCGCTCTCCCTGCACCACTCACTGAAAATGGTTCGCCTTATGTGGCTGTTATCGTTTTTGAAAGGGTATTATGTTTTTGGGTGTTTAGTATCGGGAATGGTGACTGTATGAGCCCAGTGGGGATAAACCAGGTTACCATTGCAACCCGGACTTTTACGGGTTTCTATATGTATAAGCCCTCCGTTCATTTCGATCCAAATTAGGCGAAAGTAGGCGCAAAATGATCAGCTTTCTGCGTTCTATGTACGGCCAAAATTTGACAACGATCTGAGAGACAAACGTATCTGAGTTTAGAATAGGTAGCACCACATGTCTGACCCATGAATCGATAGAAGAGTGATCACTCAGAATGTTCGCGTGCGCTTCACGATGCTAATCTCATGTTAATGGAATGAGCTGAAATATTGTTTCTATTCTAAACAAACAAGTTACAAATCTGCAGATTCATTTTTCGAGTACAAAACTTACACAAAATTCTTATTTTGCCACACTGAACGTGGGGCTAATTCAAATTTTTTTTTATTGCCATCAGGCCATTTTTCAAGTTGGTAGCCCGCATATTTTTGGTAAAAAAATATACCATGATTATCCTTAAATATGCGTTTGTATGTTGTGCCTGATTTGAAAGAACACGTCACACATAATTTGTACTTTTGTATCTGATGTGGGTGGGGCGCATTCTTCCGATTTTGACCAAACAAAAAATACGAAACAATGTCCCGAGTTATAGGAAGCTTCACATACAAATTGTTGTTTTGCCTGTATGCAGTCCTTCCACACTGCGAGTGAGAAAATTGTAGCACTGAAATACCCACTACTGTTAAAAATGCACCAAGTCAGTAAAACAAATGAAAAAGTTTATTTCGGGGACCTATTTTTACCTTTTGGTTGCAAAGAAGATAAAAAGCAATTTGTTTATTAACAGTAAACGATTTATTGCCCTTTGTTATGACAAATCGCACACTTCCCCACCTTTTGCGAGTCTCACCTGGCGAAGCAATAGAGGTTGCTCACTTTCACAGCTCTCGCTCGTACGCTCGCCTCGTTCTCTCGATATCTTCTTTGAGTAAGCTTCACCTTCTCATGCAGAGGCAGGTGATACGACGTTTCGAGCATCTCGTTATTGAACGTGGAGATCAGCGCACATGTGCGCATATTGGTGTGGTTAGACAATTCGAAGAGCTTGAAGAAGAATCCTCGCGCGCTATTGCGCTTTGCAACATTCCTTGAATAGCCATTGCTTACCCCAAGACAAAGCACTTGAGCGCTTTGTCTCAGTCAACACCGAAGAAGGGCTTGGCCTTCTGGTATTTCTGCCTACGGGTCTTCGCAGCTAGCGCCTGTAGCGCCGCACGCATGCAGCCTACCCACCCCGAGTACAAACATACATTTAACTCAGCCGTACCCATAAGGCACCCGAATTCGAAGTTTCCCAGCTTAGACTCAGACTTAGGTCTGAGTCGGCGGTCTTGCCGCTTGTCCGAGAAGAGTTCCATCGAACGGAGCCCGCGCTCAACGAAGTCGAGGTGTTCGAGCGTCGGGTCCTTGGAGTACAGTAGTTCTGCGCGAGACGAGTCTCGCTCCGTTTCGCGCCGCGATGATGTCGGGGAACGTGTTGACTGCGTCGAGTCCTCTGGTCTGTCGATCGCCGACCGTCCAGTCGTATGATGGGTGGGTGCACTGGAGCCATTCATCAACAAGTTGCGCGAGCTTGAGTTGACCTGGGTCTTCTCGCGCAGCTCTCCTTGAGGTTTGCAATAACGAACGAGTTGCAAGACATGCGAATATATATGCGAACTAACAATTTTTTTTATCCATTTCGTTCAACTAAGTTATAGCTACAGAGTTTGTGGTTGGGCTGCAATAATGATATCACTCTCTCCTATCTACAAAGATGACTCGCACGCACAGATGTGTTTACAGAAGTCTCGACCGAAAGGCCGGCGGCCAGGGACACGCGAGCGCGAGCACGCAAAAGCACGTTATGAAGAATGCTTAGACGTGGTCGACGCCCTCCTTGGTGGTCACAGGCTGACCAGCCTTGAAGCTAGCGAGCATGTCCGGGATCTGCGCGAGCGAGTTGATGATGAAGAATACACTGCCGATGGTGTAGAAGTTGATGGACTTGTACATGTACGCCTCGGCCAGGACCGCGTCTTCCTGGGCGATGAAGCGTGGGAGGTAGAACCAGCTGCCGAGGATGAACAGCAGCGCGCCGATGAACGTGCCCATGGCCGCGACCGTGCCCCAGCAGTACAGGTTGCTCAGCTTCACGCCCGTCTCCTTCGGGTTCTCGTGCGTCGTCACGATGAACGCGATGTCGCCGAGCGCCGCGAGGCAGAACTGGATGCTGCCCAGGAAGAACGCCCAGCAGCCGAGGCTCGGCGCCTTGGCGTACCACTCTGGCAGGAAGTAGAGCGCGCCGAGCTCGAAGATCACGCCCGCCATGACGTACATGAGGCCGTTGTAGGCGACGAGGATGCGGTGCGTGGCCGAGCCCGTGGTGTTGTTGCGGATCGTGTCGATGAAGTCCATGTTTGTGCCGAGCACGAAGAAGACACAGCCGATCACGAACGCCCAGCTGCCGAAGAGCCCGCCCTTGCCGTCCCAGAGGATGGAGAACTTAGGGTAGAAGTAGATCGAGCCGAGCTGGAAGAGCACCGAGCCGAGGAAGTAGCAGAGCACCTTGGAGATCTTGAACGCCTTCATGGCCGTGCTGAGCGGGCGCACCATGGTCGGCGCGTGCTTGTCGTTCGGGGTGCCCTGGTCGACGTAGTGGGGGGAGAGCGCGGCGGTGACCATTGTTCTGCTACTGCTGCTGCTGGTGGTTGGAGGGATCGAGCTCTGCTTCTTGTGTGGGGGTGTGGGGGAAACCAGGCAAATTGCGGAATGACCTGCCGGGACGCGGATGCGGGGCTGGCCAGCCAAACAGACAAGCAAGCAGACAAGCGGCCGGCCAGACAGGTTTGTTTCGCCGGCCAAGGCCATGTGGAGGGATATGCGCGCCGCGGCTGTGTCCATTGTGGTTGGGGAGCCAGATGTACGGTACAGAAAGCGCGGCTGGGCTGGGACCAAACAAACACGTCGCGCAACCCAATCTCCCATCCTCCCCTCCTCAGCCGCTTTCGCTCTTTTTAGAGAGCGGTGTATAAAGGAGGAAGAGAAAAAAGTAAAGTACTGTTTTACAATCCATGCTTTCTATATTTTTATTTATCAACCATACCCTTTAAACCAGCAAAATACAGCTCCATTTTTTTGTGTCCCGGTAGGTGTGTAAGTCGGTACCGACATAGAACAAATACAATGATCTGATTGGTCAGAAGAAGACAATCACTCACCAAAGTTAACAATTCAAAGAGAATATACATTCTCGAGAGCATATTTCATTAAAGAAGGATGCACTGGAAAGTGTGCTCACAAAACAAATTTAAAGAGCATTTTACACTTCAACTTTGTAAATCACGAGAGCAGAATGAAGGTCTTTGTGAGCAGTTTGTGTAGATTTATACCCGATACAGCACATAACCTGTCTTTTTGTATATTATGACTTTTTATACCGTTTCAATCACATTTCAAAAAATAGAGGTATACTTTTAAACAGCAAAATGAGACTTATAGATGGATAGAGGTTTTGCTCTTTCTCTTGCAACGTGGCCAATTGGTGGCTGCCAGAGTGGCCAACACGGCAAATCCCCACTCAAATAGCTGGGAAGTGCGTGTTATTCCCCGAGAAGAGAGCACTGGATACTTTTGGGAGGAGTGCCACGCGCGCATACAAACTCCAAGTCAAATTCTTGTTTTTTTTTGGGGGGGGCTCTTCGTGCTCTTCACTTTTTTTCTCTTTCTGTGTTGGCTCAAATTGGTGGGCTGCTTTTTCCCGTGTGCACTTTGAGGTGCCACTCTCCGCGCAAAGTTCAGATCCCATCCCGGGATCACAGCATCGAACCGAGCGAGTTTTGTGCTGCAAACGCCAAGTCAAAGTCAAATGGATCACCACCACCACCCTTTTCGAGCCCTCTCTCATTTTCTCTTTGACGCGCGCACGCATCCTCGGCCCTCAACGAATGCAAAGTGTAAAGCAAAATGAAGGTGCACTCGAAGCTCGTGGTTGCTCAAGTGACACGCTCTCCAAGCAAACTTCTTCCATGGCGAGATGCACGCGTGAGCAGCTCACTTCCAAACAATCTTCAGTTTGCTCTGTTGGCTCGGTTGTTTTGTTTTGTTTGACGTGAATGAGGATGAGGCGGTCGTGTTCGCAAATGCAATTGGGTGATTGAGCCAAAGCTGTGGACGATCAAGGATCAGCGAGCGCAGAGAGCGGCCGGCGGTCACGCGCACAGCTGTTGCATGGACCCCTTGTCTCGTATAGTCCGGATACAGAAAGACGAACTGAATGGATCCACAACAAGCGCACAAACTTGCAGCTTCATGTAAGAAGCACGATAGACCCGTTTCAAACAGCAAACGAGCTGACAAACAACGCCATGGCTGAAGCTATGTTCATGTGATGAAAGCAAACGCTGTATCGCCTCCATCAACCACTTGTAAATGCAATCGCAAAGTGAAAAGGCCTCTGCTTGGTACGGCCGAGAGACAATAACGCATGCATCGCAGCATGCGGTGAATAATGGCTTCAGGCCGGCCATATGTGCGACATGTTTGTATCGTCTGTTCAACTTAAAACTACCATCTCAAACTTTGTCTTCATCATGCATACATTTGGTGTCGCAGCAAATTTGAAGGGAAATGTGCGTCGTCATGTGATAACAACAGCGTAGAAGCTCATCAGATGATACCAAGCCGCATACTATTGGCGATTTGGAAGCCAACAAAAGCGGCGATCTCATAGGATGACGGAGTGATGATGAAGAAAACCGGTGTCTCAATCATTATTTACAAGCACCTCAGTCACGATGTCTTTCACGAATTCAAGTCGTCGCAGATTTTAGGCGAATTTTACTTTATGTTAAACAACAGCAACCACTGAACCAGCGGAAAAAGCAGTCAGCGCTTCAGAAAAAATGGTCGAATTGGCGCCGTTTCTTCTGCCGTTTTCCAACAGTTTCAGAAATGCCAGCCCAAACACGCCAAACTATCGGCTGAAGCTATACCAAAGTATACAGAATCGGTGCGTTTGCCGGATACGGATCACGAATTTGGCCGTGTTCGCGGGAGAAAAAGAACGACGTGGATCATCCACGGCGCCTTTTTCTCCCGCGAACACGCCCTTTCTTTGTCCCTTTCATTGGCCAACACGAGAACGACGAATTTGGCCGTGTTCGCGGGAGAAAAGGGATCATCCGCGGCGCATTCGTTTTGTTTGTTTGGCTTGAATGAGGCGGCCACGAAGGCGCGCTAGCAAATTGAATTTTGATCTCTATCAGATCGTCCACAGTATTTACAAATACAACTATATCTCGTGCAAGCTGATGCCCCTGATGTCCTCAGGGGCATCGTCTTGCACGTGGCTGTTTGCCTGTGAAATAATGATACAGTTCCAACGTCCTTTCTTTGAACCAACACGAAACAACCATGTGTTGGCGCATCATCCCAACACGGCGGTCTCTCTACCGACACCTTGCGCTTGTCGGTACAGGGACACTCACGTCTACCGCCTTCGCTGTCTGTCTACCGACATTTGCCAAACACGCCAAACCGAAAAGCGACTTGGATACAAAACGCAAGCACGAGAAATGGTGTTCAGCAAGCGGCCATCGAGCGCTGGTGCGTCTCCGCGGGGCTTCGCGTGCGTCGAGCGCTTCACAGCGGTGCTGTGAGTACATGCGAGTGTTCTCGCACGTGCGAGTCGCTTTCGCTGTGCGTCAGAGTGCATCTCTAGAGCTCATGAGACGCGCCAGTGACGCCTCCCCAAAACACGCCAAAAGCGCAGATCTGATCTTGGATCCTGTCATTGCAGTTTGTCAACCGGTGGTCAGTGTCGCGAAGACACGCTGTGTACAGTATTCGCTATTGCAGCGTCAGCAGTTGCACTTGCTTGGTGTACAAACGGAGAAGGCGCCCCTCTCCTTTTCGTCAAGTGATTCCGAGCCTTCTCGTGCATTTGATGTTGCGCTTCAGCGAAAATCAATGACTGGAGCAGTCAAAAGCAGTCTTTTGACAACTCCAGTCGGTTTGATCGGCGTGGCGAGGGCAGCAGATGGTGCGGCTGCAAGTCACTTGATCTTCAAGGATGCTGCAGAGTATCCAGCAGAGCTCCG
This sequence comes from Globisporangium viniferum, assembly GCA_023333705.1. Lineage (NCBI taxonomy): Eukaryota > Oomycota > Peronosporomycetes > Pythiales > Pythiaceae > Globisporangium > Globisporangium viniferum. Next base: position 16,143 of record JAASFI010000592.1, on the reverse strand, counting down.
GTGCGTCAGCGCGGATTCTTATTACGACGACGACGACGACGGGGACTTGGTGGGTGCGGCACGGCGACAACAGTCAACAAGGAGCTCGTCACAAGTCGGAATTCGTCCGCCTCATTGGTCAATCGACTCGTGAACGAGTGCACCACACGCTCGTCACAGGTCGTGACAAGAGTAGGCTCCGTGATCTTTGAACGCAGCTGAGCGTGCTGAGGCGAAAGTGGAAGATCCGTCGTCCGTCAGTCGTTCGCTCAGCCCAGCCCCCACGCCAAGACCCACAACACCGCCTAACGCTGCCTGCTATTATCCGCTTCGGGGTAGCTTGTGTGGAGTTTCGTATCGGCTTTTGGGACTGTGAGGATTACAGCGTCCAGGAATTCAGGAGTTCATGGTCTCCGGCAGCCTGAGATCGACCGACGGGACTCCAGACAAACAAACAAGCGCTTGATTATGGGACCCTAGCTGTGTCGCACAGCTATCAAGATCGCCCGCTGAAAGGTGCTCGATTCGCTAGCGTGCGTGCTGGTACGTTCATCAACTGCCATCCGCTGATCTCTAATAATATGCATGCGACCACAACTGACACGCAAGTATTTCGGGAATGCTATGCTGAATGAATCAAGGTGAGAGACAGCGTTCACCCAGCCAAGTCAAAGTCGCAGAAGGGACCACGAACTCACACCTGTTTAACGTTTCTGTGTCGCTCTGCTCGGAGATGACGACCGCTGATCGCAGAGACCAGCTGCAGGAGCTACTCCGCAAGCACCGCGCGCAGCGTCTCGGAAACCTCGACCGCGACATGGCGTTCCCCTGGATCCGGTGCTTCATCTCGATCTTCTCGTATTGTCTGCTGCTGTCCGACGTGCTCCGGTCGGGGCTCGCTGCAAAAATGGTGCATTTCCCCAAGATCGACCCCGATCGAATTGTCTTCTTTGGGCCGTACGGATATCCTGTCGCGCACATTGCGCATAACGCGTCCGTCACCTCCATGCAGGGCGTGCAAGTATGACACAACTTCCATCGCGCTGCGAGCCTACGCCGAGTATTTCCAGCTGGAGGCGTGGCCAGTTCAGCTCTTGTATCGAGGACCGGGGTCCTCAACTGCTGCAAGTACAATCGACCAGCCGACTCTCTTTCGGATGCTGAACTCGCTTGTCGACGCAATGGCGGCCACTCCAAGTCTGAAAATGTCACCATCGACACTAACGCTGCGGACGCGAAGTGCCTGGTTCGACCGCATCCACGATTACGTGCTACCGTAGTTCTTCGTTCAGCAGATGGCGCAGACTAATCAAGCGCTGTATTATCCAGACGAGCTTCTGGACTCTCCAGGTTTCAGGTTTTGCGCGCAGAACCCAGTTCAGCCTGCTTCTACGCGCGATCAGCTGAGCCGCAGTACGCCGATGCTGCACTCAGTACTCGACTCTTGGTTGCTCTCTGAACATTGTTCATCGTTCCGAGTCAAGTGGTGATTTACGGGAGCGTCTTCCCGATTGCTTGCTACGTGACCGCGCACATCATCGACTCGACGACGGTCTACGAGATCGTCTCGCAGTCATTCACAACATCGCTGGGGGTCTTCAAGTTGAACTTTCGCGACTTCCTGGCGATCAGTGCCGTCTTGATGCGCAGCGTGTGGGTTCTCGCCTCTGTACTCCATGCGGCCATCTTCCTTCGCGCCCGACAGAATTGGTCACCGGCGGACGGCATCTCAGCCATTCCAGTTCTCGGTCAGCTTCATATCGTGTCTGACAGTCATGGCTCAGTTCCGCTCGCTCTCTTTCCGCGACACTCGCGTCGAGTTCATCGCCGATGTAGCGCCGAGTCACAACATCGTAGCGATTCAAGCGGCGGCATTCGACAACTCGCGCAGTTTCTGGGGCGTTCTGTTTTTCGGAAACACCCTGGACGTCCAAGCCCTGATCGGATCAGCGCTTGCTATGAATTCGCTGGTGCTTGCGCTCTGGTGTATGCTGAAGCTGCTCGTCAAGCTGTGTGAGATCGGGCGAGTCGACGTCTCATTCGCGCCGAAAACGAAGGTTTCGTACGCTGCTGGCGCGCTGTGGCCCGTCAACTGCCTTGTTGTGAGCTGGGACGGACAATATTTGCCTGGGGGATAGTGGACCCACTTCAACAACAATCAGCAGCAAGCTCTCCTCAAATATAAGCAACAGCACCTGGGTGTGAACAGCCCGAAACCTGTCGAGGAACTCGGTGCGAATTTTCCCGTTCCCGCAAATGCTGGCGCACTCCAGCGCATCGCCACCAAGTCGCGCTGTTCAACGGGGCTTCTCAATGGCGGCGCCAGAAAAGCGAACTCGAGAGACCGAGTCGCTGTTCTACCTGATGAACCTCGCGGTCATGACTGATCCGATCGTGTTCTTCCAGTTCCGCGTCGCTGGCAGAAAGAGCATCAGGATCTACGAGTCCTTGTCCACGGAGAGGCTGGTGCTGTTGCCGCAGGCGATCGCGGACTCACCGCACGATGTCCCGATCCGATGGAACAAGTACGCGCTGCGCCTGGAAGTGAGCACGGCCGAGCTGCCCTGGCAGGACTTTCTTTACTGCGGATGATCGCAAGTAAAGTAAACAGACACACACTTGCCTGGAACACTCGCCGACGTCACTACTTGATTGTCACTCATTCAAAACGTCACGAATTTGTAATAGGCACTATGTCGAGGGAGTTGAAGCTGAAGTTGCCTTGCCAGAATGCGGAATCCAACATATCCAACAACGATCCAACACACGCACAGGTGCCACAGAGTGCGAATACAAGCAACAGCGCCATTAAGCGCGAAACGAGGAGACGAGATGCAGTATTACGCTCGGCAGCGCGCACCCGAATGCTGGTGAGAACGTCACACGGGTGGAGTCCATCGCTTGCATTCGCCGAGGGGACGCGCAGTTACCATGTACAACAGCAGGCATGGTGTACCAGACCGATTCAAATCATGTGCGCTAACTTCACGATCTGGATAACAAGGGTAACGAATTGCTGTGTAATTAACTGATTTGTGTTACCATAATAATGTATTGGACACCGCCAAGAGGATCGATCACCCGCAATGGAGAAGGTCTTGCCAGCTCAAGTCCTTCGTGCTCACTGTCATGACCAGATCGTAATCATCCCAGGCTATCGGGGCGTCTTGCTGAGAGTGAACTGCTTTTTGAGGTATGGGAAAGAGCTTTCTCGTGGCTTTCGACTGGTACACTCCGACTTTCATACCTCTGGACCACCAGGCGCGGAGCAGCACGACCGGGTCGGTCATCACCGCAAGATTCATCAGGTAGATCATCGACTCCACCTCGCTGCTTCGCTCATCGAGGATCGCAAAGTCGTGGCGCAATAGACGACTTGCTTCTTGCATGTGCAGAGGAGTGACGTTGACTCGGTTGACTCGATGTTTGATCGCGAAGCTGCCTTCTATTGGGAGAACTGAAATCTTCTCGCGAAACTGGGTGTACCTGCAAGTTATCGAAGTCCCTGGACCAGTGCCCCCAGCACGCAGCAGGAGTCCGTTCCAGCTGACGACAAGCGCATTCGTGGGCCAGTGTCCCTGCAGCATATGAAACCCGTGTTTCCGGCCAAATGAACATGTAGATCCGCTTGGCGATTCGGAGTTTACCTAGAGTTTGCAGCCAGCACCACGCGACGACGAGAAGTGCCGAGAGGATGATCGTCGATCCCAGTAGACACTTCGCGTCCAAGGTGTTGCCAAGGGAGACGAGTCCCCAGAAGCTGGGCGAGTTGTCGTACGCAGATGCACGGATGGATGCCACTCGAGCGCTGTGGACGACTTCTGAGATGGAAAGCACTTGCACATCATGAAATGTAACCGAGCAGAACTGCGCCATGATCGTCAAGCACGATACAAAGGTAATCGAACACTCTGGGATACCTGGGATTCCATTTGCCACTGCCCACGTTCGCTGCGTCCTCACGTACAGGCGCACATGCAACAAGAATGCCAACACCCATACACTGCGCATGGACCCAGCACTCAGCTGCAAGAACTCGCGAAGATTCAACTTGAAAACGCCGAGTGGGGAGCTAAACGTCTGCGCCACAAGCTCGTAGACTGTGGCCGAGTCCAACATGTGAGCAATCACGTAGCAGGTGATGGGGATCACGTTTCCGTAAATCACCACTTGGCTTGGAACCAAGAACATCGTTCTCAGTCCAGCACGCAGGCGTGCTAGGAGTCTAGCGTGGGCATACTGTGGCTCGGTGGCTCGTGCAAAAAACATCCAAGAAAGAGCATGCTCAAACGCAGCCATATGTAGAACTGCCCGACCATTCTCAAGGCTGCGACGATGTAATACCAGTTGGTGACGCTCGACGTGATTGACGCGCCTTCCTAGCGATAATCGTCAATCGCGATCGTGGTGCAATCATCCTGCTTTTGGTGCGAAGAAGCTTGGGCAGTACTGTAGTTGCGGACGCGGGTGATGACGACAATGTCGAAGAATTTGCGTCCCTGGAAGGAAAGAGCAAGTTTGCTGTGATCGTCTTGGCTCTCCAGAATCATGAGATCGAGACTCATGTTGCTGTATTGCTGTTGCAGCGATCGATGCCGAGCCAATGCGTGCTTGAAAACGCGGTCAATACCGCGACAGAATGGGTTGGACTTGCGGTAGATTGGTGCAAAGTGTGTCCAGAAATCCAGGCACGCGTACGGCCGAACTTGAGTTCGTGAGGAGCAAAACTTGAATCCGGGCGAGTCCAGAAGCCGAGCATCGCAGTAGATCGCTTAGTTAGTTCGCGTCATGTGCTCTCTGAAGAGTCGAGGCAGAATGAAATGGTGGATCCGATCTTTCCAGGCGTTCGTTGTGCGCAGAGTCAGATTGCTCGGACCTCTTGTTGACTTGTAGGTAGCCATTGCCTCAACCAGTGAGTCCATCATCTGGAAGATCGTGGAGAACTCCAGTGAATGCTTTGAGCACGGCGCCTTGTAAAGCAAGCACGACGACCAAGTCTGGAGCTGAAAAAACGCTGCATACGCCCGCATGGCGATGGAAGTCGTGTCGTACTTGAAAGACCAAATGCCTTGCGCGCCTGCCGTTTGATTTGTCAAGATGTGCGCGACCGGGCACGCGTACGGACTAAAGAACATGACTTGATTCGGCTCTATTCTCGGGTAGTGATTGGTGCGGATTCCCAGCCCAGTCCGGAGTACATCGGAGAGCAGCAGCGCGTACGAAAACAGCGAGATGAAACAGTGCGTCCATGAGAACGGGGTATCGCGCTCCAGAACTCCAGTGCGACCAGAGCGGTGTTGTTGCAGCAGAGACTGAAGTTGACGGCCGCTGTCATCTGAAGCCATCGTATTCATGACTGCCGACGTTTCCTTTTGTGAGTCTTGAAAGTCCGTCACCTTCCAGTTTCCAAGGGGCTGGCTGGCTCTCGACAAACTTAGCCGCCTTCCGCCCACGAAATAGATCGTTCTGGGAATTTCGCTAGTAGGCCACGTGCACACTCGTCGTCGCTCATGAAGTTGATGAAAATGACCAAATTCGTTGCAGCTCAGGCTTGTTCACAGATCGGTTTGTTATTCTCATGACTACTATTTTAGCTGTCCTGTCTGTGACAGGTCGATCTTCCATGTCAATCCAACAACATTACAAACAAATGGCTCAAAATCAAGACCACTCAGCCGCACTGAAGCAGATCCAGCCAGGGCAGCTCCGAAGTGTTCACCACGCGGAGAAGCGAGTAGTCATCCCATCGGATCTGGTTGTTCGGACAGGATTCGAGCACCTGCGGGAGGAAGAACAGCCGCTGTGTGGCTTTGGACTCGTAGATCCCGATTGGCTTGCCTCGGAACCAGCAAAGCTGCAGCAGCACGATCGGGTCCGTCATCACCGCCAAGTTCATCAAGTAGATCATAGACTCGACCTCGCGGCTGCGCTCGTCGGGGATCGCCATGTTTCGGCGGACGAAGCGACTCGCCTCGATATCGTGCAGAAGCAGCGCTCGTGACAGACGCACTCGCTTTGGGAGTCTTCGCCCTCTTTGCAGGTTGGAGAATGACGACATGGGCATAATTCGCGTCGGACCCAGCTGAGGGGCGGACGGATGCCGTCGTTTTCGCTCGTTCACAACGAAAAATCCATTCCAGCTCACCGCGAGCGCGGTGGTTGGCCACAGCGTTCCAGCAGCGTACGAGACCAGCGTCTTCGGCCAGAAAAAGAGCTCGACTCGCTGGATGTGCTTGGTCTTCTTCAGTACAAGCAGCACACCCCAGGCGATCAGCACTATAACGCCTGTGACCTGAGTCGCTGCTATCAGGCACTTGAAATCGATCGAGTTGCCGAGCGATAGCGATTGATCGTACGTGGAGGCGCGAATGATGGCGACGCGAGAGCTCTGCGTGACTTCAGAGATTGACTCGACCCGAGTATCGCGGAATGCGATCGCGCGGAACTGCGCCATGATAGTCAAGCACGACACAAAGCTGATCGAGAACTCGGGGACGCCTGGGATCCCGTCCATGGGCGACCAATCCCTGTTGATCGCGTTGAAGACCACTAAGTGCAGTAAAGTCGCGAGAATCCACACGCTTCGCATGGAGACGGCGCTGATCTCCAGGAACTCGCGCATATTCAGCGTGAACACACCGAGCGCTGTGTTGAACGCCTGAGAGACGTGGTCATACACGACCTCTGAGTCCAACAAGTGCGCGAACACATAGCAGCCGATCGGAAAGAGGCTCCCGTAGACGACCACTTGACTTGGAACCAGCAACGTGGTGCGCACGGCTGCGACGAGACGCACGAAGAGTCCAGAATCAGCGTAGTGCGGCTCAGCTGATCGAGCGTAGAAGCAGCCGAGAAAGAGCACGAGCACGCGTATCCAAGCGTACATTTGACCGAGTAATCGGGTGGAAGCCACGACGACGTACCAGCCCGTCACGTCCGTCGTAATCGAAGCCACGTCGTAACGGAAATCGTCGACCGCAATCGTCGAGCACCTCGTTGCGGCACCATTCAGAGGTGATTTTGGAGGCCCGTTCTTGAATAAGAATGCAGGGGCAGCAGCAACGGTGCAATTTCGAATGCGGGTGATCACCACAACGTCCAGGAACTGCCGCCCCTGGAAGGAAAGCGCGGCCTTGCTGTGGTCCGTCTGGCTCTCGATCACGAGAATATCGAGCGCCATGTCCGGGTACTTTTTGTGCAGGAGCTCTTTGCGAGTCAGCGCGTGCTGCCAAATCCGACCAACGCCCTGGCAGAGAGAGTTCGTCTTGGCGCAAATCGGTGCGAAGTTCGTCGAGAACCGCAGACACGAGTGCGGTCGAACGCGGTCTTTCGCGCAGAACTGGAAGTCGGGTCTGGTCAGCGCCTTGGAGTCAAAGTACAGCGCCTGGCTGGTTCGCGTCATGTGGTCGCCAAACACCTGCGGCAGAATGTAGTGGTGTACGCGGTCGAACCAGGCGTTCTTGATGCGCAGCGAAAGGCTACTCACCGGTTTCCCTCTCGAGTTCCGCGCAGCCATGGCGTCGACTAGCGAGTCGAGCATTCGGAGCACTGTCGAGACTTTCATTGTAGACTGAGAGCACGCTTTCTTGTAGAGAAGGCAGCTCGGCCATGTCTGCAGACGGAGAAACTCGGCGTAGCTCCGCGTGGCGACGGACGTGGTGTCGAACTTGTAGGGCCACACACTGTTGGTGGTTGTCGTGTCGTTCTGCAAGGCGTGCAGCACGGCGTACGCGTAGGGACCGAAGAACACGGACTGGCTCGGCTCGATCTGTGGTAGCGTGTTCCTCTGAATGCCAAGTCCAGACCGGAGCACGTCGGAGAGCAGGAGCCCGTACGAGATGAGCGAGGTGACGAGTCTCCACCAGGAGAACGGGATGTCGCGCTCGAGGAAGCCCGCGCGGTTCGCTCGGTGGCGCGCGAGCAGAGCCCGGAGCTGGGGGTCGGCCTCTTGAGGCGCCATCATGCTCACGTGAGCGAGCTCAATGCCATGGACGCGTATGTATGCGCTTGCTATTGCCTGTTTGATCCAGAGCTGGTGCGGACGGTGACGTCTCAATGTAATTGTTCTCCAAGAACAAGCAACATCTAGGCGACGGAGTTCTATTTTTAAAGCACTCGAGGTGTTTTGTTTTCTTTCTGCACACTGCGTATTTATTTATAGCCACGAAGCTTGGCGAGTTCGAATATCTTGTTGGGTGTTGTGAAAGAATTGTTCATGATGCACATGACGAGCAGCAAACGCCTCGACCTGAGTGAGCTCCATGGTGTGGGAGGTGTGAACCGAGTTCCTTAATTAAAGGTACTTGATAGATATGAGCGGAGCTCCAGTCACGTGTCCAAAAGGCGCCGCCATCCGTGGAGAGAAAGTGGAGGGCAAAAAAACGCAAAAGTAGATCGTGTCGCAGCCGCGAAGCTAATGCGCGGGTCACAACCTCTCGGTGGTGTGGTTGTCCAGTGTACCCACCTGTAAACTGTCAACTCGGACCATTTTCTGTGTGTGTGAGTCGAGAAAAGCCAGCAGGACACTTGCACCTCCCGTGAGCTTCTGCGTTGCAGTGTGACAGTCCAAAACTCGCACTGCTGACCGCTCTGTTGTTGGGTTGGTTCCGCTCGCTTGTGGATTTTTCAGGCTTCGAGTTCTCTTGCAGGTGTCGGCCCAGCGTGGTCAGATGCATCAGCGCGCGTGCGAAGTAACGCTGGTCTCTCGCAGTGCGGCGGCGGCGGCGACGAGATTCGATCCCCCCTCTAGTATGGAGCCGGTCGTTCAGCGCGGAGCGTCGGTGCTGATGACCTTCGCGGCGTGCGACGCTGCGGCTCGAGCTGGCGGGAGTCAACGGAGATCTGTCTCCTCCAGCCGATCGTTATTTGCGAATCCGACAACACCCGCGCACTCGACTCGAAACGACAACCCGATTTGCACAGCTACGACAGGAATGGCGATGGCGACCCAGGGCTTCTGCGAGGAAGAAGTGGGCATTCTCAGCCTCCTGCTGCTGGATGATCGCGCGCCTGGCAGCGAGGAGTACTTCCCAACCTTCCCGCCGTCGAGCTTCTTCCCAGGAAGTCAGGACCTCTTTGGACACGATTTGCTCGCGCCTCTGGATGCTGCCGAGTTCTCGTTCACGCGCCTTCATGGCGGCCAAGCGCAGACCAACATGGCAGCGATGCAAGCCCCGAGCAGCAGCCACGTGTACAGGAGCTACGATCCTCCCCGCTCTCCAAATCCAAAGCCTCGCGGACGAGTCAGCGGCGCGATTCGAAATGCACAGCGCAAGGGCGTCGCGAGTGGTGGTGGCACCGGCAATGGGCGCATCTGCTCGGCTCCAGGCTGCGAGAAGAGCAGTCAGAGCCGCGGTCGCTGCATTCGCCACGGAGGAGGCAAGCGCTGCTCCGTGGAAGACTGCACTCGCGGCGCTCAGGCCACTGGTCGCTGCAAGGCTCACGGCGGCGGCGTGCGCTGCTCGGTGAGCGGATGCGAGAAGAGCAGTCAGGGCTCCGGCTTGTGTCGCACGCACGGCGGTGGCAAGATCTGCGAGTTCCCCGGGTGCAAGAAGGGCACGCAGCGCGGCGGCAAGTGCTCCACCCACGGCGGCGCGCGGCTCTGCGCGGTCGCCGACTGCGGGAAAGTGGATCGCGGCGGCGGACTCTGCGGCGCGCACAAGAAGATCATGGCGACGAAGAGCCGAGGCAGCAAGTGCATGTGAAGAAGAAGAAGCAAAGTGTTGTGAGTGGCATTTTCCCCCCAATACAATATGGATGGACGATAGATGATGTACAGCGGCGAGTCGTCCCGAGTGAGTCAGTCGTGAGTGAAAAACCACTATCTGGAGTAGTAGCAAAGTGATCGAAATGTGAAGAGTGTGAGCGATGAGCATATGAACAAGTAAAAAAGCGATCGAGTCCGACAGTTTAGACACGTTTGGAGTAATAGAACACACCTGTACACAAAATGGGGAGTTTCGTTGTATCCCCTCCAGCTCACGACTCACAACGCTTGGCAACCCAGCCAGGCTTCCTCAATGGGGTCGCACGCATCGCCCACGTTCCGCTCGATCTGGAGCTTACGCATTTTCTCGTAGCGTCCGGACGTATCGCACGTGACGACGAGCATGCGCACGTTGAAGCACATGCCCGTGACGTTCCCCATCTGGCACTGACGGTACATCACGCCCCCGCACGCCACGTCCGTCGACTGGATCGTCGGCGCGCTGTCTTCGAGATCTGCGGTCGAGTCTTCGCAAATTGAGCCTTGCGTCTGCTTGATAATAGCGCTGTCTGCGGCCAAGATCGAGTCGCTCACGCACTGGACGTCGGACTCGTTCTGGTGGCGCTGACACATCGGCGCCGAAAGATCGCAGACCTCCGTGAGGTACCCATTGCAGCACACTTCGTTGCGGTACACCAGATTGAAGCTCTGCAAGTTCGTCAGCGCGTGCAATGACGGCAGGCGATGCACGTGGTAGTTCTCCATGAGGTTCAGTGTGCTCAACGTCACCAAATCGCCAAAGCTGGGGAGATCCACCAACGAATGGCCGGACACGATCGTCAAGGTCTTGAGGTCCGCGAGTCCCGCCAATAAAGGGCACGTTGGCAGCTGTGGGATCGTGCCCATGTGCAGGTAGTAGAGGTGGTGCATGCGACTGAACATGTCAAGCGGCAGGTATTTGAGTCGGCGCGGGGTGAAATCGCCTTCGATGTGGCTGGAGCGCAGCACAAACAGCCTAGTCAGATTCACAGATCCAAGCCCAAACAAACAGGGTCGCGTACGTAGTCTAGCACTCACAGGTATTCCAAGTGGGTGAACTCTTTCGCCCAGTCCGGGAAACGCTCCGTCTCCGTGTAGATCAAGATGCTGAAAGTACCACGCAAAATCACAGACACCCATCGAGTTAGCGCATCAGCACAGGGTCAAACCGGTAGCGGCGACCAAATACCTACAGCTGCTGGAGGAATTTGCAATGTCGAAGAGCTTCAGGGAAGGTCGGGAGCGCTCGATTGACGATTTGGATGCTCTTGAGGGAGCCCGCCCTCGCTGCTTCGGCAAGGGACTCCGTCACGTCTTCCGGATAGAGCCATTCCGCGTACGTGCGAGGGTCGGTCTTCCGGCTGATGTACACGAGACACGGACAGCCTTCGTCGCGCGCCTGCCACTTGTACGAGATCACGGCGCAGTTTTCCAGCCCCACGCAGTTCTTCCCGCACGACACGAGTGCCCCGATAGTGTAGATGAGCGTCCCGGCCCCGAAGACCAGGAAGAGCACCACACCGAACGCCAAGTGGTGGCGCGTCTGCTTGCGCTTCCTGGTCGTGTGACTCTCGGTCATTTGCCGTCGCTGCTTGTGGTGGGTCTGGATCAGAAACCGGATGATCTTGCGCCACTTGTAGATCGACAGGTAGAGCAGCCCGAACTTGACGCCGATGCTGGACTCGGTCGTGAGCGTCAGGTGGCTGAAGCCCAGACGGATCACGGAGACCTGGTTCGGATCGGCGAATAGCCTCGCAGTGCGATCGAAATCGCCAGGCGGGAAGGATTCTTCTCGCGTTTGAAACACTTGGCGGTCAAAGCGGAAATTGTAGTACGAGTACGTGAGAATCAGCAGCGGCGCGAACACTGCGAAGAACAGATCAAAGCTAGGCGACAACGAGAACCGATTCAGCCTCCGTTGAATAGTAGAGTACCATGACCGTTTCAAAAGCCATTGCAGCAAGCAGTAGACAAACACTCACAGATAGAAGACTCTCGCTACGACAAGCGCCTTGTCGAACGTTTTCCGCTGGAACCGGTAGAACGAGATGAACCAGTTGACCGTGAGCATCGTGCAGTAGAACGCCACGATCGCGATCGGGAAGCCTTTGCGAAGGTACGCGATCAACGTCGTCGTCTGGAACGCGAGCTTGGGCATATCGTACGACGCACTCTGTCCATCGCAAGAAAGGTTAGTCGACAGCTCGGAGGTGCGCTGTGGTTGATAAGTTTGTCGGGCGGGGACTTACATAGTACGCGTGGTAGATGCCGTCGATGTCCGAAAATTGGAAGTAGATCGCACGCGCTCGCTGCAGTTTCTTTCGAGCCATTACCATGTTCTTTCGCTGCGCAGCCTCAGCATCAGCCGTGACACTACTCTGTTGCTGCTGCTGGTTATGCGACTTCAAACATGGGAACACTCTCAGGAGCGCGTCTCGGAGGAACTCCCAATTGGTGAGAAGCACGCCCCTGGCGATCTCCGCCACGGTAATCTCCTCTTCGACCTCCGTGGCTGTTGACTCTCGGGTGGTTGTGCCGATGGCCTCTGTGCGTTTAAACTTCGAAGCGGCGTGCAGCGTAGCATTTGTCTTGTTCTCGATCGCGAGGTGGCGGAAAAAGATCATATACACCACCAGCACAAGGTAGCAGCAGCCGAAGAACACGAGCATCGTGGTCGCGATCGCGACGGTCGCGGGCGCCGTCTTGTCCAGCAGCCAGAACTCGCCGTTGTCGTAGTGCGACGTGTTCATGAGCAGGTTCGCGAAATCCGATGGGTAGATCTGGACGTACGCCTGGTTGAACATCGCGCCGGCCGAGCAGATGAACGCGAGCACCATGGGCACGCCGAGCACGCCAAAGACGTCGCGGAAGCTCTCTCTGGGCTCTCTGGCCACCGATATCTCCGACGGTCGCGGCTGTGTCGTCCCAACCGAGTGACGTCGAAGCTGATCCAGCGCGTGATGGATGGCTCGGGGCATCGAATCCGTGAGCGATTTGGCTCGGTGCCGCCGCTCGCGCTCAGCAACAGCAGTGGCAGTGGCAGCCGAGACGTCACAGGTGATGGGGGGGCAGCGTGAGCTTGCTTTGTATCAAACACGGCTCTGGCGCGTCGAGCTTCACGTTGATGCCACTGGGGCTCACTGGTACGGCACTGACGTCTTTCGCTTTGGCGTCCGCGATATCGGAGACTTTGGCGACATCGGAGACATTGTCGACGAGCGTCTCAATCTGCGTGGGCAGCACCTTGGACCAGGAAGACGACCGTTGGTCCATTCCACTCGGGTTGGACTCTCTTGCGTAACACCACCAGTGTGTACTAACGTGGCCAGCAGCTATTGTCCGGAGGCGTTCGAGTTCGAGTCGAGCAATGGCAGAGCAGAGAATGAAAGTGAGTGAGCGAGCGAGCGAGTGCGTGAGGGGGTTCTTTCTAGCAATGTTCGTGGAGCGGAACAATGCGCAAATGGCTCAGTACAAGCACAGATGTCACCAGAATGTTTGGGGGCACGAGGACACTTAGCTTTATTCGCTTGCTTGCAACTTTGTGACTGAGTAGTCCTGGGGGAAAGCACTGTCTTGCGACATCAGCATAAAACCTAACTAGGTGCTCCAGTCCGCCCTCACAACCGATCCAGCGGTTACATATAAAACTCCATACCATCACACCAGCACTCCTGCAACATACAAGCAACATGCACGCGACCTGGAGCCACACTTCGTCATACTCCCTTCTGGCTTCATGCTCGCTCGGTGCTTCGTGTCTTCTTGTCTTGGTCATTGCGAGCCGTCTTGATATCTTGAACTCCCAGTAGCGCCTTGAACCGCTCGAACAGCGCTTGTGGCAATGGCTTCGTGTGGATGCCGGCGACGTTATCTTCGGATGCCACTCGCTTGACTTTCACGCCTCTCTGGGTCAGCACTTCGCGGATCTTTAAATACTTGATTTCGATTTGTGGTTTCCTGGGTGCTTCACGAGGCAGACCGCGGCTTTGTTGTCGCAGAACATGACTGAACGCGCTCGCTCGAACTTCAGTTCATCGACCATCTGCTCCATCCAGACTAGCTCTCGCACGCCATCGTTTGCTGCCACGAACTCCGCTTCGCACGTGCTCTCAGTGACGATCGGCTGCTTCCAGCTCTTGGATGAAATCATCTGCCCACAGCAGTACAAGACAAACCCTGTGATCGACTTTCTGTCGTCTCGGTCGTTAGCAAAGTCAGCATTGGCAAAGAGTTCAAATTTCAGGCAATTGTACCTTTGAGCTTCTGTGAGATCGTACCTCACCCCGTCGGATTGTGTACCTGCCAAGTACATCATAGCACACTGCGCCATACGCCAGTGCTCGCGTGTGTAGTCAGTCAAACGCTGACTCAGCACCCGCACAGCTGTGCATAAGTCCGGTCGCGACCCATTCACAAGGTATTGCAAGTGTCAGACTGCGCTTCGGTATGGTAAGTGCTGCAACTGATCACGATCGTGCGCTGGGATGGCCATCTCCCCAGTGTGCCTTGCAGGCCCAGGAGTCCAACTCCCGCTCTGCTCACCGCAACTGACCTCTTCGTGTGCTTCGGCAGTCCAGGTATCACCTGCATTGGTTCTTTTCTTCTTCGAGCAGTTCTTGCCTTCCATTCCCGCACCGGGTAGCATGGGAGTCCTCGCAGGATTCGCCGCTTCCATTCGAAACGTCTTCAAAACGTCTTCGGCGTACTTGCGCTGGCAGAAGCCGACCATCCCCGAGGCGTACGAGCTCTCGATTTCAAGCAGAAACCGCACGTTACTCATTGCCTTCATCTTGAATAGCTCATTCAGTTCACCTTCAATTCATTCGATGTCACCCTCTTCTCCGATGACCAGTATGTCGTCGACATACACGTTCACCAGGATCGCCCCGCCGCCCGCGTCGTAGACGTACAGATCGTAGTCATTGTAGTACCTCCGGAATCCAATCGATCAGCAGCTCGTTCAGGGCGTGATTCCATTCTAGCGGCGCCTGCTTCAAGCCATAGAGGTTCTTGAGCAGCAAACAGACATGATCTTCCTTCCCGCAATCACATACCCCTCCGGCTGTTCAACGTAGATCGGCAATTCGAGCTTTGCATTCAAGAACGCTGTGACGAAGCCATACTGCATGATCTTCCATCGCCTGATGCCCGCTATCAGTAGCACCAGCCTCAGCGTCTTGAACCGTACCACGGGCACGAACGTTTCAGTGAAGTCTATCCCATGCTTCTGCATGCACCCTAGTACCACCAGGCGTGCCTTCCGAGTCAAGTTCCTGACTTCATCCTCTTTGAGCTTCCATAACCACTTTGTCTTGAGCACGTTCGCATTCTTCGGTCTCGAAACGATCATCCACGTCCCGTTGGAGAGCTGCGCCTGATACTCTATCTCCGTTGCCGCGATCCAATCGCGCGCGTCCGACATTCTCAGCATCTCCTCGAACGTTCATGGAACTCTCTGGCCGTCTTCAACTTGCGCCAGATGCAGATGCACCTCATAGTCGTCGAGGTACTCAGTTGGCTTTCTCGCTCGGCTTGATCTTCGCTGTGGTGGTGACGCAACCACGTTGTCGCTAAGCTCTTCTTCTTCATTGCTGTTCAGTCCTTCTTCATTCTCATTTGCTTTCGTCTCCTGGCTGGCCTCAACGCCACCGACAGCATCTCTTCCGTCAGCGACAGCTTCACTGCTGCCTTCAACTGGAGAGGCTCCACTGCATGTAGCTTCCACTGCGGCATTCCTCCTTTCGTCTCCCTGACATGGGCACACACCAACACTTCCTTCTGGCTCATTCGTCTCTGGCGCTTGAGCCACACCGTGTGTGCCAAGCCCATTGATTTCTGGTTGTGTGTGGGTAGGTTTTTCGCGTGGAGCTTCTTCATTGCGAGGAATCTCTCTCTCTCTCTCTCTCTCTCTATTGGCAGTTCTATCACCGCGAATCGGATCACTGGTAAGTTGACTGGTAGAACTGATTTCGGATCAGTTTTCTCTTTGTAGACGAGGTCCAGTAGTCTCCGAACGTACTGACCTTCACAGTCAACATCTCACATTGATCCACTCAACAAGAAGTGCTCACATGTGCTCCAACTCCTGCCAAAGGAACTCGTCAACGAGCGACAAATTTCCTCGTCATCAAGCAGCTCAGGATCGTCGCGCATGTCTTCTTCAAACTCTTGATATTCGCGCATGTCTTCATCAAAGTCAGGATATTCGCGCACGTTTGCTGTTTCCTCTGGATTGCTGCGCAAGCCTGCAAGAACCTCAACGACACGCGCATCAGCTGCAATATCCGCCGAATTGTCACTCAAGAGCGCGATAATTTCTGCATCCTCCGCTGCGATTTGCCGCTCAGAGAGTGCATGGTATTTTGCCCACCTCCGCTCGAAACTCCCAGCATAGATATCGTGGCGAATCCCGTCAGCCT
>JAASFI010000591.1:0-22449 GCA_023333705.1 Globisporangium viniferum | reverse complement strand
TTTGAGCAAGAACCTCTTTATAATACATAACCGTCACGCGATTCTAATTAATTAGAGTCTTTCTTCATAAAAAATTGGAATCTCGTGGCGGTATACGTGATTTTGAGAAGCTATACTTCCGCCACTAGATTCCAAGTGTTTTGCAAAAAAAGGCTCTAAACGATTAGGATCACGTGGCGGTTATGCATTATAAATAGGTTTTTGCTTGTAATAAGGGGAAATGTCAGATGACGCTCTGAGACGCTAAAATAGGCAGACTCAATTAAATCCGATTTTTGGGTCAACCAGA
Organism: Globisporangium viniferum; assembly: GCA_023333705.1. NCBI lineage: Eukaryota > Oomycota > Peronosporomycetes > Pythiales > Pythiaceae > Globisporangium > Globisporangium viniferum. The sequence continues at coordinate 22,160 of JAASFI010000591.1, read as the reverse complement.
GCTACTAAAATAGGGATGACCTGCTTTTCAAAACCGCTAGAATAGGTCATTGTATATCCCTAGATACAGTATTTTGACTGTGGACCACGTTATCTCACTCGATGTCACTACAGGTCACTAATCATAAACAAATAGCTGAGGTGGACCACCTAAATGCAAAGCTTTGTCCAAAAAAAGCAGGCTTTTTGCTAGAACGATCATTACGAGAAGCTGTGCGGAAGCAAACGTTGCAGGCAAGTTGTGCGCGGTCGCTGTGTGTGTGTGAGAGCATGCGAGCACGGGAAACTGAGCGCAGTGCGGTTGTCTATCGCCAGCTGCGTACAGCGATCCTTCTGTACACCAGTCGCTTCGGCTGCTACTGGTGTTCGCATCTGTTGCTGACCGTTGCTCACTTCTCTGTATTAAATGGCGTGTTGTTGCCGCAGCAATAGTGTCAATACCCGCCGTGACCGTCATGGATCTGTCGAGTCTCCGCGTGAAAGAACTCACGGAGATCTGCAAGAAGCTGGGTGCGTAGTAGTTAGTCATGTGTGCCTATGTGCTCTGTGCTTCTTAATGATAGTGATGAGTTTTAACTCATGCGGTGTGATCCTGTGGCGCAGGCATCCGTGCGAGCGGAAAGAAAGCGGATCTTGTCGAGCGCCTCGCGAGCAGCTCCGCGTACCAGGAGAGTCTGAACGGTTCCTCAAAGAAAGCGACCAAGGCCGGCAGTGCGCGATCGAATGGCCTGACGGGGTCTACGAAGCGAGCAGCAAGTGCTGAGGTAATGAACGAGTGGGCAGCTTCGTCTGCTTTGTTCCCTTGATCCGCATGCTCTCTCACCGTGTTCAAGTGTGACTGACTCAGATTCAACTCATTTATGTATGGAAAACATGACTGTATGGCAACCATTCAGCTCTTGCACAGCGCAAGTCTGAAGAAGCAAAAGGGCGAGCGCCAGAAAATCGTCGACGCGATCGGATTGGTTTTTGACAAGTTTCGAGGTATACTGAAGCTCACTTATGCGCCTGCATTTGCTCACAACCAACGTACTTACAGCCCGGCATTAACGTTTGCCTCATACGCGTAGATGAAGAGAGCATGGACTCGATCACGGACGACGGCATCATCGCGTTCTGCGAGGAGCTGGGCATCGACCCGCAGGATCCGGTCATCCTCGTGCTCAGCTGGACCATGGAGGCGGCTGCGATGTGCGACTTTACGCGCACGGAGTTTGTGCGCGGCTTTGAGAAGCTCAACTGCGTCACGATGGACGACCTGAGGAGCAAGCTGCCGTTCCTGCGTGCCAAGCTGCGCGACCAGACCGAGTTCACGCATATTTATTCGGTACGGATGTACTTCATTTTGAAATCTTCTGATATTATAATGACTCGTTATATCTAACAAACAAACTGTTTTTCGGTTGGTGCAAACTAGTTCACGTTTGGGTTTGCGAAGGACCCGACGCAGAAAAGCCTGGTGCTCGACATCGCGACGGGGCTCTGGGAGCTCCTGCTCCCCGGGTACTTCCCGCTGCTGCCCCATTGGCTCAAGTACGTGCGCGAGAACTGCCGGAATTCGATCTCGAAGGACGTCTGGATGCAGGTGCTGGACTTTGGGCTGCAGATCAAGCCCGACCTGAGCAACTTTGACGAGAACGGCGCGTGGCCCGTGCTGCTGGACGACTTTGTGACCCACATGCAAGACGAGTTCAAGGAGCGCGGCGTCGAGGCCGTGCTGAAAGAAGGGGGAGCCGATGATGCGGCGGCGGCGATGGCCGTTGACTCGTGAGCGAGTGAGCGCGAAAGCGAGCGCACGTTAAGGGTTTTGTGGTCATACATTCAACTTTGGCGATACAAGCCTTGGCTCTTCTCGAAAAGAATCAAGGGTTTCTTAATCAGCTTTGAAAAATGAACCATTTTCTTTATCAGCATGTTAGTTTAGTGGGGTATAAATATCTACACAGAAAGGAACAGCATCGTACTAGCTGCTAGTGCTGATACCAGAAGCATTGCCACTGATACCGAAAGGCTCAGTCCACCTATGAAACAACACACACACAGAGAAAGATCCGTCAATTTTCGACCAACAAGCATTGAGAACACAAGCCCCCTGTTCACCAATGGAAGCCTCCCATACCGGAACAGATCGTGGTGGCGTTGAGCGCGTGCTTGTTGTACGCGTTGTCTTTGCCGCAGAGACAGGCCTTGTCGATGCCGCCCACGCCGTCTTTCGTGCACTGCGTCTGCGCCTCGTCGAGGGTCGCGATGCCCGCCGCCGTGCCGAAGAGCATGTACTGGCGGTAGCTCTGGAAGCAGCAGCCCATCTCCTTTACGATGTCCGAGCAGAGATCAAACCCCGTGCCGGCATTCGCGACCAGATCTGCGAGCATCGGGACTACCGGTAGTAAAGATACCATATCATACCATGGTAGGTTACGCTAGGAGCTCCTCACCACCTCACCATTAAGAGACAAACTATAAACCACTCACTGCAGTATTTTCCATCCACGGTGGTCTGGCACGCGATCTGATAGGCAGCGGCGTGCAGGCGGCCGTTCGCGCTCTCGTCGCTGTCCTGGCTCGCGAAGCAGTCGTTGACCAGCAGCGTCTGGTACTTGAGGTTGATGGTCGCGTAGCACGAGTTGTCGCAGAGCGCCTTCTGGTCCTCGTCCGAGCGGTAGCCGAGCACGTTCGCCTGCACGAGCTGCTTGCAGTCGCTCGCGAGCACCACGTTGCCCTCAATGCCGCTTTGGATCTGGACGTTGTTGAGCAAGAGTGCGTGGATCTGCTCTTCGGTCGTCACGCAAATCGACGAGTGCTATTCACACGAACGAAGAAAGGGGATCGCCGGCTGTGGTCATTTCGATAGTACAGTAAATCCCCATAGAACAACATTATCGACAGTGCCTTCAATGATTGTGGTGGTGCCCGTGCTTACATTTGCCGCGCCAAGCCCCGAGGCGTCTACCATGGACACGAAGAGCTCCAGAGATGCCAGAATGCTGAGCTTCGTGAGAGTCTTGCGTGGCTTCATTTCGACTGACTTGCAGCGTGTTGTAAGCACCAACAATGGTGCTTGCTATAAAGGCTGCAAACTAGCCACTGAGCGGCATTTTTGTCTGGCCAAGGCGCGGCGGATTCTGGAGATCAGATCAATTCATATATTTGCTTGTCATCCAAGCTCCCCACCAAAAATACCTCCCAGTGTGCGAGTTTTCTGAGCCCACGAGAAGCCACTTTCATGATCAAGATGAGTAAAAGCCAGTCACGCTGAGGGCTCCGAGGCTCAACACAAACGCAGCGCAGCGAATAAATGCGTGATCGTGATGGATGGCTACTTGACGCTGCTGACCACCGCTCGGTCGACGTTGCCACCTCAGCAGGAGTACAAGCTGTCCGCGCGCCGTCATCATCGAAAGCAGCGCAACAAGACCGCAATCATTACTGGCAAGGACTCGCCTCTGCGATTTCAGACGGCTCGACACAGCAGCCATGACGCGTTTCGCTCGGTAGCAGTACTGGGCGAAGTCGTGCGACTCGAGAGCGATGCGAATCAAGCCAAAATGCAACCAGAAGAGGCGTTTGCGCTGCTGAGACGGCTTCTTTCGCCATCAGACCTCGCGGTTTTGGAAGATGACGATGAACTATCGCCGTCGCTCTCTGAGCTACTCGATGGGATTGAAGCTGCCTGCTGGCGGACGCTCGCTGCGGAGCAAGACGCCTCTATAGACAATGGTGGATACTCGAGTGGAGAGCTCACGTCGACGATGATGACTGGAGGAGGCGCGTCACCGCAAACTCTTCGCTGCCAGGTTCACAGAGCGCACAATATGGATTCGCCACGAAGAGAGAGCCATCTCTACGAGCCTGATAGCTCATTGGATGGTGCCACTGATCCAATCCGATTGCGGTATTCTCAGCTGCATCGCGGCGTCCAAGTCGCGATCCTCGAGAGGCAGCGAGCGCTTGAATCCCTGAAATGCAAGCTGCAGCAAGCCATTCAACACAACAATGAGCTTCCGGGTACCATCAAGGGCCGCGAAGCAGCGATCCAGAAGCTCAAGGAGACGTTCATGGCTGGCGCTTCGAAAAAACTGGACTGCGATGGTGGTGCTATTACCACCATTAAGCAGACGATGACAAAACAGGACACGAGCGCCATGGCCGCAGAGGTCGAAGACAAGGTCCAGACGCTGCGTCGGCGCCGCGACCTGCGCGTGTGGGCGTGCAACGAGCTGCGTAGCGCGATCAACGACCACATGGCGCGCGCGAGCGAGCTCAAGAAGGAGATCTCGGCGATCGTGACCGAGGTCAAGAAGGAAGAGATGGCGCATAAGCTCAAGGCCAAGCACGTGGGAGCGATCATCGCCTCGACATCATCCACCAAGACGAGCGCTGCTGCCGCTCCTGCCGCTTTGGTTGTCAGTGCTGCTGATGGAGCTGATCCATCAGCTCGTCGACTATTGCCAGAAGAAGTGGTCGCAAAGGCACGTGAGAAGAAAGAAAAGCTGCTGGAGGCGATCAAGCAGCGCAAGATCCACTTGCGGGCTCGCACTGAAGAGGTCTTTAATGCGCGCAGTGAAGTTGGCGTCCTGGAGCAAAAGCGTGCGGAAGTGGCGGCAAGAACGGCAGTGCTCGAACAGGAGATCGCGCACATTCAGCGCGCGTGCACGCCGCGACCCGAGTGGACGCAGCTGCTGAATGCGGCGCTTGTCACGACGGCGATCGATCGCGCGGGGAAGAAAGCCAAGCTGCGCATGGAGAGCTCGCGAAAGAAGCTGATGGGCGGCAAGGGCAAGCAGGACGACATCGGCGACCAAGAAGAGAGCGGCGACAAGCGACTCAAGCAGATCCTCGCGAGCAACTGGAGCACTATCGAGAAAGTGCACGCCATGTCGGAGGAGCTGACGCGGGTCCGAACCAAATACCACGCTGGCGACACGATCATCGTTGAGCAAGCGAAACTCGACCATCTCCAGAAAGAGATCGCCAAAGCGCTGCAGCAGCTCGAAGCCATCAAAGCTAAAGCATCAGTTGAGCAAGTCAAGGACGCGAAGCAATAAAAGAGGTTTCTAACCCAAGCTAGTGCGACGAAAAATGGATCGAATTTTGTACTCCATGCATTCCACTGCAACCAAACAAGCAGAAACGCTACTCCACGAAGCCACTCACACATATTTGGCCAATCTTCAACTGTCCTAAATCACTTCACCATCGCGGGGCGACAAATATTCGCACATCTGTTGTATCCGACAAACAGCACATTCGGGCGGAACATTTGCGCTCAGAGACGGAGTGTCGGGATGCACGACGTGAGAACTGAGTGTCCGCAGTTGTCCAGAGGGTACTCGTTATCGTCATCCCACAAAACGAGCCCTGGTTCCGCGAGAAGAGCAAGAAGGAGTTCGTCATCTTCCCACAACGATGAGTCGCGACTTGGTAGATCTTGCGCATCATGGTGATCCCACTTGCTCGGGAGACCAAAATCGAACTGCACTTCGCTGGAATGCTGAGGTGTCAACACTTCGCTGGAATGCTGAGGTGTCAACACTTCACTGCATTGGAGCTCGTTTTCAGGCTCAATCGCGAAATGAGCGGCTTCTTCGATCGTCAAGCACTGGTTGTCGTAGCCGATTTCAGGGTACTCGTTGATCTTTCCAAAAGAAAACTCGGTCTCAGCGCAGATTTCCAGCATCCAGTTGTCTTCAAATTCTTGGGCTTGAGGGTCAATTCCAAATGAGCTGTCCTCCATCGAGATGGCATCTGGCGATTCGCAAGCGGGTGCGCACTGGTACATCATCTCTTGAAACTGAAGGTGCTCGCCGAAGGTGCCTTCGAATGCTTCCGAGCGCGAGCGTTTGTAGGATCTTGCTGAGATGTCCGCAGTGCGTTGTCGCTCCTTGATCCGCTCTTCTCGAAGTTGTTCACGGAGCTTGATCATCGACTCTGGCTCTGATCTGCGCTTCGTCTCGACGATGTTGTGGTTCTTCGCAACCTTGGGGTGGGGAACGATGTCCAGCGCCTTGCCGTACCACTCTTCAAAGCTAATCGGCTTGTCCTTCGTGGTTCGTCTGGCGAATTCGTCCTTGGCCCAGTGCTTGAGAAAGTTGGAGCGCAGGTGCTGGACTTGGTCGCTTGCGTCGTCATATTGCTCTTGGGTCATGGCGTTGATTGCTTCTTGGTTTCTCTTGAACTTCGCCTTCCCGATGAACTTTTCACCGTTCATCTGCTTCTTCGAGATTCGCATGGGGCAGCAGTTGAGCATCCGTGAGAGCCAAGCGCGCATCGACGACTTCTGCTCGACTTCATCCAGGACGCCGAGACAAAACAGCTCGACCAGTTTTCGCAGGTAGTCTTCCTCTTCAGGATTCCATTTACCTGACCGAACCGGGATGTTCTGCACTCGAGCGCTCTGTAGGAAGGTTAATACTCTGTCAGTAGTCGGCTCAACGCGCATCTTTTTATGCGGGGAAATGCTCGAACAAGCAGGGTTCGATGCATCACGCTCAACCACCTTCAGTCCGGTACCGTTCGCGCTGCTCACTTCACGAGCGGCTTCGAGACCCGAAAGGCTTTGGCGCTCGACGCTGGGCTTGATCTTCATCGAGGCAGATCGTCGGACTTCGAGTGCAGCTTGAGCGTATCGGCGCGCTTGAGTTCCACGCGTGATAATGTTGTCAGAGTCGGTCTTCATGTTCATATCGGCAGAGCGGAGGCGAGAAGTGTCGAAAATCTTCAGTTGAAGCTTGCCTGGGTCGGTCAGTTGTGAGGTAGCTCTTCGGCTTCTGTTGAGATGCAAATCAGTCGAGGGGCGGTGTTGAGAGCTGCTCAGGAGGTGGTGAGATGTGCTCGGCAGATCGCAAATTGAGGAGTGAGAAGAGTGGACGGCAGCTCTTCACAGAACAACAAGCGTGGCCCGCCGGTCCCACGAACAGACAACAGATGGTTGAAGGGGCAGAGAAGGAGGGGGAGGGACCACTGTCCCTACGTGTGCATCCATCCATCCGCCCTGTCTCTCCGCATTTGTATCCGAATTCGCATCGTCCTGTGCATTCGCCCCGGGTGCCACCAGATCCAGCTCTTTACTGTAGGTTAGGCACATGGACACTGAACCAATAATCCCGCCGAAACAAACCCATACGGCTCCAAAAAAGACAGTTCAAATAGAGTGGGTGGGCTGTTTGTTAGTTACAGGGTACAATATTCCCCTGTCACAGTTTGACGCCCAAGCGGTGCACTAGCTTGCGTGTCGTTCAACGTAGTCGGTGGCGTAGCAAACCACTGAAGATTGAGAAATCGAACATTCGGGTGATCCGCTAAAAAAATTGGTCAGATCGGATGCGACTGAACACTCCTCGTCCTTGTTCCTGTCTGCTTAGCAGGAAGAGGCAATTGCTGAAGTGGGTGGTACACTTGTGTGTTGTGTGTCCATTTCACACGTGTATCATCTACTCACAGTACTGACTACCATAGTATAGCTGGTCGATCTTTTTGAGGAGTTCGGTCCTTGCGTATCTCAGTGGATCGACACGCGATCAACCGAGCGTCATGATATTAACTCACGCTGCGAGCGAGTACGTACCTTGAAGAACTCTAGGTATCGAAACGGCACATTGTTATTGTGTACCACAGGCTGTTGGTTCAAAAGTGATCCGACGACCTTCTCTGGTCTATGATGAGATGGCTTGCGAGCGTCCGCTCTGTCTCTTCGAAAAATGGGTACGGGTGCAAAGAAAGGGCAATATGGACATTTTGAAGCGCCAGACTTGGTTGACGAGAGATCTGGCGTGTCTCTTCAATCACACACCCGTTTGAATCCATTTCTGATAACTGGATAGACACCCTTTCAAACTTGATTGTGTCAAACTTGAGCGTGTCATAACGCTCTTGAGCATTTCGCTTGATTTGAGCGGCAACGAAATCTGACATTTGCATGCACACTCATTTGCAGCAAGCAGCCAGTGGGAAGAAATTCAGTTGGAAGTTCCGAAACATCCGTAGCCATTTGTAACTGTAGCTATGATCACGCGAGTGCAATGAGGTGCTCACAGAACCACACACACACGCAGACAACACCTCGCTTGCACTGTAGAATAGCGCGTGCTCGCCTCCCGATTAAAGTTCAGAATTGAGCGGTGAGGTAGTCGCCCTGAAGAGGCAGCTCCGTCCATTCATCCGGCTACTTTCAATCAGTATCGCGTGACACAAAGTACCCCATAACGAAGCAGAATTCAACGTTCAGTCGCAGCATAACGCAAACAAACATTGTTGATTGTAGACTGACTCGCTCTTCTTCGGAAAAGCTCCTTTACGTGAGCCATCGGACGAACTCAAAGGACTGAATCTGTGATATCCGCCGTCGCTAACCGCGTTTTGATTTTGAAATTTGGGAGACCGTGTCGAACGAAACGCCAACACAAGATTTGGAGGGTGAGCTACACGATACGCCTCTACTTTGGAGAGTTGGGCAGCTGCGTCAAGAGAGGATGTATATCACGTATCCTGCAATACGCTGCGTGTCTTGACCTCACAGACTGTGTGAGAGCCCTTCAAACCGCGGTAAAGAGCCTGCGCAAAAAGATCCAGATAGTCTCACCCACTCAAATTCATCTACAAGGCCGTCACCGTCAATACATGAAATGGTCTGAATACCAATCAGCCACGAGCTGGTGTCGTTACAGTCAGAGAGGTACTTGCTGAAATAGCAGTACTTCAACATGCTCACAAAGTTGGTTAGAAAGTTGTGAGTCCGATTCGTATTTAGTGGAGCTTAAACGGTACTGTATTTTTTTCAATAATCTGGTGGGTTGTTGATCTGATCCAAAAAAGATCCTTTTTGCAGTTGCAGTCGAAAGAAGAAAAGAAGCATGCGGCGACGAGGCTCCAAGGTCGCGCTGACGCTGCACGACGTGCGCAGCGCCTTCGAGCAGCAGCGGCTGCTGTCGATGAAGGACACGCTCGCGATCATCCACGAGGCACAGGACGTGATGAGCGATGAGCCCAACATGGTCGTCGTGCAGGGCGATTCAACCTATGGTGAGGGGTCCTGTGTGCAAATGCAAATGCTAAGCTGGACACAATGGTGTCTGCAGTAAAGTCGTAACGCGACGCACTAACAATGCTGCGCTTTTGTTGTATGTAATAGTGTTTGGTGATATCCATGGCCAGTTCTACGATCTGATGCGGATCATCGATGACGTTGGGCTTGCGCATGTCGCTGGTACGCCACAGCTTGCCATGCCGTTGTTTTCATCAAGCTGTTTACACTTTATTCATTGATTGTCACGTGGTTTTGCTTGATGTTGTTGCGAATGGCATGCTTTAGAGAGAGATGTGAAAATGGTGTTTCTGGGCGATTATGTTGGTACGTGTTCATTGCCATGAAGGTTTCCTGGATTTACTCAGCTCCATTGATGGCATCTCTGACAGTTCATGTTCGCTTGTTTTTGACAGATCGTGGGGCGTTTTCGAGTGAAGTCATGTTGTACTTGCTGCTGCTGAAAGTGACGTTTCCGACCAAAGTGTTTCTCTTGCGCGGCAACCACGAATGCGAAACAATCTCCTCGTTCTACGGATTCCGCAACGAATGTGAGTGCCGTCCGTTTGCTGCTCAATGGCATGAACTATCAAAAGTAGACTAACATGATCGCTACTGCCATTGCGTCGCATCACTAGGCCATCTGAAGTACGGGATCTCAGTGTACTACCACTTCCTGTCGTGCTTCCAGTCGCTGCCGATCGCTGCTCTTTTGAAGACGCCTCGTGGGGATATTTTCTGTGTGCATGGAGGGATATCACCGAACTTGACGAGTATCCAAGCAATCGAGAGCATTGATCGACATCGCGAGCTGCCGACAGAAGGTCCGCTATGTGACTTACTGTGGTCAGATCCTGCTGTTTCGATGGAAGGTGAGTGTGTTTGAAAAACTGCAAAATGGCTTGCTCTAAAAGCTATCTGACGGCATAGTTTTGTTGTTGACAACAGAGCACGTACAAGAGGGATCGAAGTGGACGGCAAATGAAGTATGTGATTTGCTGCTTGAACTGCGATGTAATGCCTGCAGACTGATATATTTTTCTCGCGTCAACAGGTTCGAGGCTGCTCGTACTATTTCAGCGCATCGGCTACTTTTGAGTTCTTGGCGCAGAACCAGTTGCTGGCGGTCATTCGTGCCCATGAGTTTGCTGAGCTGGGGTACATGCTTCACTTCAACTCGGAAGAGTATGAAGAAATGGATAAGCGCGATGACAAGTCACTGCCGCCGCTGATCACAGTCTTTTCGGCTGCGAACTATTGCGATCAGCATGGCAATCTGGTAAGCATATACCGCACTGAGTTATCTGCTGTACTTTGATTCTAACTCCGTTGAGTTGTTTTTTTCTGAATGTAGGCCGGGTATTTAGTCATCTGCAGCCGCCCGTTCAATTGGGAGATAAAGCAACTTGAGGCAGTATCGCACCCGGCTCCTCCGCTCCCAGGAGCAGGGAGAAGCACAGACATTTGGAAGCAATTCCACCAAACTCTTCCGTTTCTGCCTGCAAGCAAGAACTTCTTCGAAGATATACTGGCGCTTGCTGGTCAAGAGAGGACGAAAACTGAAGACGACAAGCCGCTCTTCATGCGAATGGAAACACTCAAAGAGGAACCTTTCTCCAATATCGATGATCCAGACGGTAAGTCCATAGGATGTTGAAGTGGGCAGTTGATTGGCGAAAGGGATGATTCATGTTTGTGTGGCTGTTGTAGAACGAAGAAGACGTCAGACCAGCGAAATGCACCCGCAAGCTATCAGCCGAGTCTTGGATGCAGAGGCTTCAAAGTGGGTCCAGAGTGAGGATGGAGGAGTTGTACAAGTGTTTCCTCCTGAAGAGGCTGAGTCGATTCGACGGCGGTCTTCGATATTTGGCGTCGAGCACAGTATCGAAGATCGATCCAAGGTAAGCAAGTAACACTCTTGTGCACTCGCTCACGCATGCTCATGTGGATAGCACTAATTCTGCACATGCATTTGGTCGGGTAGATCCTGACTCCAAAAGAACTCGACACAATCAAATTGGTGTTCTCGCTCATGGATACCGATGGCAGCATGACGCTCAGTGAAGCAGAAGTGGCGACATTCATTTTGAACGTTTTAGGTACGTCATGGATATCCAGTGGTGGCTATCTTCTCGGCAAAATCCAAATAACAGTGTTTCTTTGCGCACCAGGCGAGAGGATAAGTCGGTCGCAGGCGGAAAGGTATCTCGAAGCACTTGATTTCGACCGCGATGGTGTCGTCGACTTTTCAGATATTCTGTCGTGGGCTGCAGTGATGAAGAAGAATCACGAGCGTCGCGACTCGTCGCTCTGGATCAAAGTCATCAAAGGTGTTTTTCGATCATTCAAGCACACCAGTATGTACCGACTGTGTGTGACGCTGATGATCGGTGTAATCGCCCGAGATATGTTCGTCAGACGCGACAGTCAACTGATTAAAGCCAAGCCACTCCGGATCTGCGGATACCTCGGTGTGATGTTCTACGTGCTGAAGTTCATCCGCGGGGGGCCGGACAGCCAGTGGACGAGTTTAACGAGTGTATACAAAGCACTATTGATTCTGCGAGGGAAGCTGCAGCTGAAATGAGGCTTCGTTGAAGTTGAGTTTGTATCTTTTATTGTTCCTCAATAAGAAAATCGTCCAGTTCAGCTTCCAGGGCTTCTTCCTTTTCGACTTCTGGAACTTCGCCACAATCTATCGAGACGCCCAATTTGTTTCTAACCTCCTCTAAATACTGAAGATGAGCTTTCGTGCCTCGCCGATCGTTTTCTTTGTGAAGGACGTCGTGCTTCCGGCGCTCATGCATGCAGTGCTTGCACATCACGGGATTGATGTTGTCCCGTTGAAAGCCAGGACAAATTGTGCCGATTGTGCAAATCGTGCACTTTGGATAGGTGGTGTTGAGGAACTTGGTAATCACCGAGATTCGGCCGCGTCGTATTCGCTCCAGCTGCTCCTCTTGCTCCTTCTTCACGTTTTTGGACTGGCGCTTGATACTTTGGGCTTGGTCGGCTTGGACCTCTTGGCGTTTTTCCAGCTCTTCTCTGCTCGGTCCAATGTATGGCTTCGTGGCTATCGGTGTAAATTCCTTCCCACAAGCAACTTGACGCCGCATAAATAAATACGTGATTAGTTAGTGCACAAGAACATCGGCAAGCAATTATCTGAGTGAACGTACTTGAGCACGGGCGGCCGACAAACTCCTCCATCCCCTCGACCTTGCCAGGGACAGCACAGAACCCTTCTTCAAGGTTCGCGAGCTCTTCAGGTCTTCCAAGACATCCATTGCTATTGCTTCCCCACGTGAAAATCTGGTGGTAATCGAGAGACAATCGTGTTAAGCTTCGTGGCCAATTCAAAAACCAAGAAATGCAACCGTTAACTCACCTCGCCGTCCACCGATAAAGCCGCATTGTGATACATCCCAGCACATACTTTCTTGATCAGAGCGTGGGTCGTGATGAAATCTGTCACCAGACCTGGAGATGGAGATATCTGAGTCCCGCCCTGTGCGAGCTGCGGATTTCCATCATTAGAAGTTAGCTACTACTTAGTAGAAGATGATCAAACAGTGAATCGCAGTGTGCGATCAGAGGTCAGCAAACCTGTCCAAGTCGCCCGCTACCCCAAGTGTACACCTACGTCAGAGGTAAAGACAAGAAACGAACGGTTTAAGTTTAGTCAATCAATCAAGCACACAAACAGCAAGCAAAAGCAAGAGAACAATGAGCATACCAATCCTCCTTTGAGCAGCGGTGGAATTAGCACCACAGTTACTGAATGCCAGCATCCACACGACAGCTCAAAGATAATATCGTCTTTTAGAGCTTCAACGAGTTTCGGGTTCACATAGGATGTAGTGTCTCCATGCCCGAGCCGACTACCACACACACAAACGTATTAGATGGCAAGTCAGGAGAGTCATGGTAAGCGCTCGACGTGGCAGTCTGTTTGCTTCTTACCCACCGTCGCCACTCCCCCACGTGTACGCTTGACCATTCGACGTCACCAAGCCTGCATGCATCGCGCCACACGATATCTGGAGGCATAAACAATCAAGCTCACCTTCAGCTTCACAGTTCCCAATACACTGAAAAATTGGCTACTGGTGGTCCACTGCAACTTACCTGGACAACATTTAGCTTTGCCAAGCTTCGAGTTAAGCTGGAGTGGTCGCTAGTGTTGAACGTTGCCCCAAAAGCATGGATTTGCCCCGTATCGGCGACGGCAAACGTGTGATTTGTGCCGACATCCACCGCTTTGATAACGCACGTTTCAGGGATTGTTCGCTCCCAGAGTTGGGGTTCGTGACTGTCGAGGCCGTATCGAACACGCGCTTTTTTCGACTGAGCTTCAGACAAGTTGTGGATTGGCTCTTTGCCGAGCTGGCAGTGGTCGTTCTGTCCCCACGTGAAGACATCGCCATCTTTTGTCTTCGCACAACAATGCACTCTCCCAACTGCGATATGGTTAATGCCTTCACCGCACAGCATGAAGAGCTTCACTGGGTCGACAAAGTCCTCGTCACCACCTTCGTCATCTTCATCGTTGCCTTCACCACCATACTCACTTCCTCTTGCTGATTGTACATCGTGGCGCTTCCCATCGTCGCTGCTCTCGTCGCCACTTGAATCGAGATCGTCATTTCGCTTGTAGGTCTTCTTCAAGAGCGTGTTGAAGGATATTCCCGGGGGCAATCCAGTCGGTGCACTTCGCTTTCCCCACACGTACACATCCCCTGTACGAGTGACAGCGAACCCGAGATCCGAGTCAAAGCCCTATCATGCAATCAATAATACAGCAACATCAGCACATTCAATTAGCGCATCAAATTGAGTCTGCTCGTTGACATACCGCGTAGACCTGGCTGATTCCTTTGCCCCGCAGCTTCTTGATCAGACGCGGTGTCCCATTCGATTCAAGATCTCCGTGACCAAGCTGCCCCGAGTACCCCGAACCAAACGACCACACTCCGCCAAGCATATCGAGCTGCCGCTGGTACTCTTCTTCCTCTTCCTGCCGCCGAAGAAACTCTGATAGCAAAAGCAAGAGAGCAAATCAATTAAGAGGATAATCCTGGGATGGTGCGCCACAAATGTACATAATCTCAGCGCCAGACACCGCTGCTGAAAAAAAAAAAAAACTCACCCGCATTCTTCTGTTCTGTCAACGACACGTTGAGCCGCTGCACCAGCTTCTTTTTGCCTCCTTTCTTTGGCAGTCCGCGCGCGATACACGATGCGCGCAGCATCTTGGTCTTCATCAGCTCCAGGCATCGCAAATCTAACTTGTGGTTAAAAAAATAGCGATAGAGCATACACAGACACAAGCGCAGCATGGGCATCTTTGTCAGTGAATGAAGATGATCACCATGCGCATACGCAACATAACGTAAACGGAAGCAGAACGAGGACGCAAGTACGTACGCGGTCCCACTCCTTGTTCGAGAGCAAGTCTTCCGTGTCTTTGATCGGCAGAAACAGCAATTTGCGGAAGTTCACGGCGTCTTTGCCCGTCGGCACGCGGATGTCGAGCTTCTTGCGCCGCAGGAACCCCATTTGCAATGGCGCCACGGAAGCCTCTCGCGCACTTCGCTCCTCTCTGTCCCGTTATTATCAAAGCGCGATAGCTCAGCACATGGACCTGAAGGTGTCGCACTCTCTGATACAGCAGCTTCTTCTGTGCAAAAGCTGCAACTCTCGTGCATGAGGCACGCGAACCGACACGTGCATAACTCTTACAGTCCGAACTCTCTAATTTTAAATTTGATGTATCCATTTGGAACAACTTCAACATCATCAGTCAATCAGTCATCACCAACGGCGGTGGATCTCTTCTTTCCGGCGATTCGACGATAATAGGACTGCTGGAGAAAAGGAAAGTTTGAGCCCGCATCTGGGGACACCCATGCCCATCCATCCATCCATCCATCCGATTACACACCGCATGGTGCGTTACATTCATTATTTCCTTTCCACAGCTATCGAGGCAACGAGATATCGCGCTGCAGATCCTCTGTCGCTTACGTTTCATTTCCTGTTGTACAAGCGAGCGAGCTCCAAGCGTGACATTGCCAGAGTCACCAAGGTACTTTAAATTTTCTGGAGCGATTGGAAAATCCATCCACTGATTAATCCTCGCTTGCCTCCGGGATCCATTTGCGAGCACTTGTTGGAGAGTTAGTCGCTTCTGGTAGATCGAGCAGTAGACGATGTTCGTGCCTGGAAGTCGTTGGCGCGAGTTAAGTCGCCCGCGCTGATGATACACCGTTTTTGTCAATAACAGCGCGAGTGTCGGTGCGGTAGTGAGAAGAACGTCGTTGGTCGAGATCTGCCGTGTTCGATTTTCGCGATTCGAGTGTTGCTGCCGCCAAGTGCATCGCCGAAGGAGAGCCCGCGAACGATAAGCAGAATCGGGATCAGAACAAAGCTTGTCTTGAGAGCTGCTTCAAGCGGGTGGGCGTTCGAGTCGACCATGAACGCAATCTACGTTGCCATCCACATCGTCCAGCAGCACATAGCACGAACGTCTCCAAATGCAGCAGCGACTGCGCACCAATTGGCCGCATTCAAAAGCGTCACGAACCGGAATTCGTACTCAGTGATCAATCAGCACGCAGATAATGCCGATGTTCAAGCCCGCGATGGAGCACAAGATCACTGGTGCTGCAGACACAACGTGGGTGAAGACCAGAGGCAGCACGATTGCGAGATCCAAGTTGCCGCAGAACGGAAGCGCCAGGAAAATCACGCTGCTGATCCAGTATGAGCACGCGATGACGGGTAACTTTTCCCGTGTGAAATACTGAAGCCAGCTGCCGGTCACTCCTTTTTGGAAGAACGCTCTCATGAGGTTGATGTATACAACGCGACTTGCTGGCTCGACCGTAAGCGTTGACTGTGTAGCGTTTAACAGCGATAGCAGCCGTGTCTCGGGCCCTTCGCTTGAGCCGTCGTCGTCGTCAGGATCGTGGACTGCTTCTTTGGGAACAGGCTTCGGGCTGGCTTGCTGGCTCATGAATCTCTAACCCCCGGCATTCCCCTTCGAAAGGAAGTCTTAGATACTTGGAAGCTCCGTGGCTCTCTACTCCATGAACGAATTCGCGCGACTCCGGTGTTCTGTCTTGTCGAGACTACAAGCACGCCGCCACTCCGCCTGTTGTTTCCAGCAGTGATGGTGACGAATGGTGCGGGAGCTCTATCAATAAGTGACCTCGCGAATAGAGGGGTTCACGTGAAATGTCTGCAGATGCTCCACAATCCCAGAATGGCTTGTTCCTGCTACGAACGCTGACACTAACTGCTATTCTTAGCGAAAATCTGATCCGAGGTTGGACGGGTGGAGAGTTATTTCTGTCAGATTTGTGCCTGCCTCGCACCAGAGGGCGTCATTGAGTCTTCGACAACATCGTGATTTCAAAGGTTGGCTTCGTATGATTGAAGGCGTTTGACATTTTTTCTTCTAACCTATCCAAAGACACTGACGACTCCTTTTCTCCTTTTTGCGCACTCCGACTACTTTATATTCTCGGACGATCGAGGTCCTGTGGCTTGCGATGTCTCATTCAGCTTTTCAACCTGGGAAGCGTCTAAAATCTTGTTGAAAAACCGAACTCGCCGGAGAATGTCCACCGGGTTTGTCGTGACAAAGTTTTCCTGGTAGCTGCAGTCAAGAGAGAGACCACAAAGCACCAAGTTTTTTTTGTCAGAATCCGCAACTCGGCATACAGCACAAGGGATAACACGATTTATGGACTCACCATTTGTGCGCCAGCCAAGGCAGCAGGCACGCCACCGTCGACAAACAAAATCCGAGCCAGAAGATCGGCTTGAGCACCACAGAGCTCCACACGCCCTCGACTTGGCTGGTGACATTGTCGTACACTGCAACCGACACGAAGAAGAACACTAGTGACGATGCGTATGTGAAGCCGACCAGCCGTGTCCAGTTCCACGTGTCGAAGTAAATCTGGAAGTGGACGAGAGGAACGATGTAGAAGAACGACGCCACGCTGCCCGTCCAGATATCGCCCCCTTTGCCGTCTAAGCCAATGTTTGTCCCATTCTGGAAGAGAACTATGGGGACCATGGTGAGCACGATGGCGTGGAACGTCGCGAGAAGAACGGATCGGATGCCTGTCGTGACCGAGAAGTACTCGTCCATCGCGCCAAATCGGTACAACTCTGGAAATGTGTCGGCAACTCGCTCTGGAAGATCGGCCTCCATGATCGCCCGCGCAATGACCGGCAACGCCGTGAAAGCAACATTGTACGCTGTGATGTAGAAATCACAGAAAAATGTCTAGAGAGTGTGCGCAGCAAAGAGAATTCGTCAGCGTTCAGAAGACGCGATGATCGCTACCTCGAGCCGAGGCATGGAAGAACGTGCCACATACCTGCCCAGAGTACGCCGAGGCCGCTCCGTAGATGAACTGAGGCAATGTGAACACGATGTTCTTGTAGAAAAAGTAGTTGATGCACTGCGCTGTCCTGATGTACGACAAGCGACCTGACATTTTCCGAGAGCGTACAAAGCGTTATTGTTAGCAAAGTCCAGGAACCCTACCAAGCTACGTTAAGCACTCACACGCACCATGGTGAAGAAGAAGTCGACCGAGATGGCTGAATTGCTGGACCGCATAGTCAGCACTTCGGACCGCCTGCATGCCTTCCTGGCCAGTCACGCCCACGCCAACGTGGGCAGCTCGAATCATGCTGACGTCGTTCGCTCCGTCTCCGCTACAAGAACGATCCAATGTGAGCCATCGTCAGCATCAAGGGGGAAAACTATGGCACGCAAAAAGGTAGAAATGCATACTCATACTGCTAGGGTCACGTAGGGCATTCCCGCTTTCACCAGCTCAACCACCAGAGCTTTCTGAAGAGGGGACGTCCGACACACGATCACTGTCGCAGATCGCAGGGCGAGACGCAGGAATCCTTCTCGATTGGAAGGAAGCAGAGCGCACGTCAGCGACGACCCGTCGATGATCAGCGCTTGGTTGTCCTTGGATCACGCCAAAGGGAGAAGCGAGCGTGAGCCATCAAAGGTGCAAAGCAACAGGCTCAACTAACGCACGACTTACTTTGGCTTCACAGAGCGCTGCATCTAACCGCAGCGACATCTCTTCTCGCGTGGACCCCCTCAGGATCACTTCTCGCATCCCAGGCGTCACGACTCGGCACAACTTGCCCATTTCCACCGACGTCTCCAGTTTGTCACCTGTGAGTACCCAGATCTGTACCAAATACAGCAAAAAAGTACGTGTCAATAAGAGTTAGAAAGTGCCCCACTCACTCGTTTCACATCAGTTGTGTTTGTAATGTACCTTGATCCCAGCCTTCTGGAACAGGGAAATGGTCTCCGGGACGCCTTCTTGCAGCTTATCTTCGACCGCTGTTGTGTAGATGAAAGGCAAAGAGCCGAGGCAACGAGTTAGTGATCGCACAGCGTCGAAACCAATTCAAAAGTCGAATACGGCACACGAGTTCTCACCGCTAGAGCCAACCAGCGTCAGCTTGCGCTCGATCTCTTCCACGAGCGTCTCGAGTTTCTTCTCCCGCGCGGTCATGTCCAGCTCAGCCTCCTGATATCGACGCTCCCACGACTCGTAGTAGCTCTCTTCCTGTAAGTCAAGTCAAACGAAATGTTGAGAGGTTAGCATTGACCAGCGACCCATGATTGCAAGATGTCAGCCCAGCAAAACACAAATCAAACAGACCAGAGCGCGCTCGGCGAACAGGAGGATCCGATATCCTTCGACTGCGAACTGGGTCACGTGGTCCATCGTCGCAGTTTTCGCCGACAAGAAGTGCTCGCACCGATCCAGGATGACGCTGTCGGCGCCTTTGCAGATCAGTTTGATCTTGCGATCGGAGTCGCGGATGATGACCGACATGCGCTTCCGGTCGCTCGTGAAGTGCAGCGTGCGCAGCACTTCGTAGGAGAGCGTGTACGTGACTGTCTTGAGATACGACTTCTCGCGCCCTTCCTCTGTGAGCGATAAATAGAGGTGCGGGCCGTTGCGTCCGAGCAGCTTCACGCCCATGGTCACTGCGCCGCGCACAAGCGCGCACTCGTCCGGGGAGTCCGAGTTGTACTTCACGTCTCCGCTCGCCAAGTCGTTCTCACAGACCACGGTGTGGCAAATCGCCATCGCGAGCGCGAGCTTGCTCTCTTTTGCCTCCAGGTTGCGCAGCAAGTTGCGGAAGCACACGACACTGCGATGCTCGCCCGAGTTGTGTCCGTTCTCGTGGTTCCCTGTGAGCGAGCCGTCTCGGGGGATCACATCCAACGACGAGATCGAGACTGCGCGTGGCTGCTCTCTCTTGTCGGACGAAATGTACACGGCCCCATCGACGCTGCACTTGCGGAACTCCATCTGGTTCTGTGTCAGCGTGCCCGTTTTGTCCGTGAAGATGTACTTGACCTGTCCGAGTTCGTCGGTGAGCGACGAGGTGTTTGCGATCGCGCCTTCGCCGTTGCAGGTGCGCATCTTGTCGTCCCACGTGATGAACTTTGCATGGATGCCTTTGATGATCTCCACGGTCACGACGAGCGAAATCGGGATCAGTGTGTTCATGAGCACGATGTACGACAGAAACAGCAGCAGCGGCCCCGTGAGTCCGACGTCCGGCTCGAGCAGGTAGGGCATCTCCGTTTTCTTCCCTGGCGAATACCGCACGTGGTGCACGATCGCAGCGATCGCGCACAGCACAATCTCCAGGATGAAGATGACGACCACGGCTTTGCTGGTCATGAGCTCCACGTGGCTCAGCTTGTGGTGCGCGTCGCGGGCGTTTTTCATGATCTTTGTATCGTGACCTAGGTGCAAAGCATACGAGCAATTGATGAATAGCCCGTTCGGTTTCAACACAGCGCCGACAACCAATACAAACACAAACGATCAGCAACAAGGAGAGCTCGAGAAGATTGGCAGGTAGATAGGTAGGTAGGTAGGTAGGTAGGTAGGTAGGTAGGTACCTGTGTACACGACCAGCATGTTGATCCACTTGGTGTTCATGAGCGTCGAGCCGCGAAGCAGAAACTGCTTTTCGCTCAGACTGAACATCTTGGAGTCGATCGAGATGTTGCCCGAGAACCGGTAGAGGTCCTGGTCCGGCTGCTCGCACTTGATGAAGTACGTGGCCTTGTTGCGATCGGCTTTCGTGAACTGGAACTTGAGCGTCGCGCGCAGGGGCTCCCGGAACTTGAGATTTGCCTCGCCGTCCAGGTTGCTCGTGTCGATGAAGCACGTGCCTGGAAGATGTGGGGAGGTTGGACAATGGTGGTACACAGAATCAGAAGAGCGCCATCTCATGAAGTTTCTTCCACAAGAGCGCACAGAACCGTTCGGGTGCGTACCGTTTTCCTCGCTGCTGGATAGAATGATCCCGTCTGCGGGGATCATGTCGTGCTCGGATATTCGCACAATGTCGCCAACCTGAACACACATTCCAAATCCAGCATTACGGTGTGAGCTCGATGGGAAATCGCATACCATTGCGGAAGTTTAGCAGCGAATGCGACCGAAAGCTTGTTGACCAACCTCGATGGCTTCCCACAGGATGCACTGCTCTTCAAAATTGCGCACAACCACGACAGGTCGTCCATTCATTTGGCGGTCCGACACGCGTTTTTTCTACGCAGCACACAGGCGGACACAGCGTTGCGTTGGTGACCAGCAACGATCATCTCTTCACAGTGGCGTGCATTTGGTTTTACCTGATCCTCGAGCGCTTCTCGCACGAGGCTGACCGAGATGACCATTACGAGTGGCGCGATCGCAGTGAACGGGGTGAGCGGCGAGATGACCTTGATGGACTGCAAGATGGCGATGATCAGAAAATAGAGGTTCGCCGACTGCATGAGACGAAGAGACAGCGAAAACAAGCGACAGCGTTAGGACTCGGTCATGCACCGTTCAAAG
Organism: Globisporangium viniferum; assembly: GCA_023333705.1. Lineage (NCBI taxonomy): Eukaryota > Oomycota > Peronosporomycetes > Pythiales > Pythiaceae > Globisporangium > Globisporangium viniferum. The sequence goes on along the minus strand of JAASFI010000591.1, from coordinate 1,212 downwards.
GAGGAGGGGGGGGGGGACAAATGCGAAAGGAGCAAGCAGCGTAGCGTACCCGTCGAAACTCCTGCATGAGGCAGAGCGGCAGGAAGTTGATCCACGTGTACTTGGACGTGTGGATGGCGTTCGAGATGTACGTGGGCTTGGCGTGCGTCACTTCGTCGCGCTCGATGCGGAACGGGTCGACGATCCGGTACTGCTTGGCGCCGACGATGCTGTGCCGGGGATCCATCTTGGACTTGCCCTGGTGACCGTGCGCCACCGTCGCGGCTGGTCGCACCGCTATAGTGTCCAATGTGGCGAGCTGGCCAGAGCGCGAGCGGGGGCTAAACGCGATTCGAGTTGTTCTCGCTAACTGCTTCAGTCTGCGTGAACGTTGATGCTGTAGGTGTTTTCGACGTGAAAGTGGGGTTCTCTGCAGCCGTGGCGATGTTCCAAAGGCGCCCACTGCTCATCCACGAACGCCGACCTGCACGTCCGCCCTTCTTGCGCAGCTACTGTCTGTCGCTGCTGCTGTCTATCGCTTGTACGCGCAGTCTCCACCCGTTCACCAGCGCAATTATAGCGACTTGCTGTAGCGATGAGAGCGCAGCGCAGAGTCTCGAAACCAGCGACGTCAATTGCTCACAAGTTGGCTCAGCCACGAGCAAGTGAGCGAGCGAGCAGCTTGCTCTGAGTGCTGCTGCTGCTGTTTTTGCGGCGGCTCTATCGTCGCGGTTACTGCTTTTGTCTTTTTATTTCGGGCGTTTGTGCCGTCTGAGGCCGTATGAGTTTATTTTCAGAGGGTCCCTCTCGTCTTCGTCTGGCTGGGGGATGCCGTTTCGCGTGAAACGTGGTGGTGGTGGTCGAAGCAGCGCGCGCATAAGTGGAGTCAGCCGCTGGATCGATCGACCTCGGTGTGTTTGTTATGAGGAACACATCTATTTATAAATGGCTCCACTGCTGGTGTCGTGATCCTCCCAGCTGAGTCGTGATTTTTTATCCCTGACGAAGAATCGCGACAATAAAATCATTCGGATTAGCGTGATTCTTCTTTATCTGAAAGAGGAGGCATTCTCAATAGGAAATGTCAAACAGCGGAATCCCGAAGGTCTCTCGTATGTGGACAGTCAAAATGCGCTCCACCTTAAGTCTCAGTACTGTAGCGTGACCGTCAAGATCAGGAGGTTGCGTTGTCGTCCGAAGTGCGATGTGAAGAAGCATCGACCATGTCACCCA
>JAASFI010000590.1:0-22457 GCA_023333705.1 Globisporangium viniferum | reverse complement strand
CGCAGGTACGGAGCGTCAGTGACCTGCCGCTTGACTTGAACTCGCAAGCTCCCGAGTCGCTTCGCCTCGTGGAGAGCGCGCAGCAGTACCAGATGAACAAGCTCCTGCTCAAACTCCGCTCGCTCTGATGCTTCTGGGAAGCGAGAGTTAGCTTTCTTTCATCGGACATTGGGTTGACGCACCAAATGTGCCTTTGAATGTCCCGCAGAACTGTCTGTATCCATCGATAGCCATAGCATTCCAAGACCTGATAACACACAGTCAATGATCTCATGATACGGTTCAACCTCAATGGTGTTGTAATGTACCGGTTCAGCCTCGGTTCGCGGTTCGGGTTGTTCTCCCTCTATCTGTTCTTATACTCAGGGTGGCAATAGTGATAACTGTTCTTTTCAGCTTTTGTACATTTTATAGTCTTTAAAGCGAGGTGCAATTGCTGGAAGTAGTGACCGATTCCGCACAGATCGCGAACAAGCTTTCTTCGCAGACGCGTATTTTGAGTGAAGATTGATCATCCCAATCATGATGAGCGCGAAGCTGCTGGCGCTGGGGCTCGCGCTGCTGCTGTCGCCTACGGGCGTGCGCTCTGCAGCTGCGGAGCCGACGCTCTCGTACGGCTTCAGCGAGTGCGTCGACAACACGCGCACGCTCTTCTACTACTCGGACGTCGAAGCCACGTGCGCGAACAGCTCGGACGCCAGTCAGGTCGTCGCGAAGCGTAAGTTGTGTGTATGAACGTGCTGCTCTATGTTGATAGTACGCTGCGTTGTGTACTAATCGAGATGTCCCTCGTGGGGTGAATGTGGCGATTCTGTAGCGCCGGTGCATGGTCTGCGATGCGACTTGACGTGCGAGCGAGGCTACTTCCTCGGCGCAAAGTGAGTTATTAAGTGCTGCTGCTGCTAATATTACTGCAGCCCTGGAAGACTCACCATGTGATATGTATGTTTGTGCCTATTGCGTATCTTCAAACAGCTTCTCGGGGGACACGCCCGTCTCTGGGTGCGAAAAGTGCGAAAAGGGCCAATACTCGCTCGGTGGCGGGAAACTGTATTCGAAGCGCACGAACGCGTGGACAAGTCCGCTGCCGATTGACGTGAGTGACCCCCTGTGTTTACTAGATCTCAATGAAACTCTACTAACATCGCCATCACACATGCCTTTATTTACGTGTTTACAGATCCACACAGACTGCGTCACGCGCAACATGTACACTGGCAAGTGGCAGTCGAACTGCGCGCCATGGAACGCGACGGCCGATGGCGCGATGATCTCTTCGGGAGACAACTCACAGATCATGGAGCGCTACGAGGCCGCGCGGCTGTTCTCCACGTTGCGGATCAGCGCGACGTTCGTGCGTCCTGGTTCGATCACGTACCAGTTCCGCGTGGACGCCGAGGCGCCATACGACGGTCTGGTCTTTGAAGTCGATGAGACGGCGGTCACGCCGCTGGTCTCAAAGACCGAAGGCTGGAACGAAGCCACTTTCGAAGTGGCCGCGGGCTCGCACACGTTCTCCTGGGACTACACGAAGGATTACTCGGGCGACGAGGGAGAAGACAAGGCGTTCATCAAGGTGATCGAGATCGTCGGCACGTCGTACGCCGACACTTTCTGCCACCCGTGCGGTGGGGACATGACGATGAGTGGTGGCTCGATCTGCAAATTCTGCAAGGCGAACGAGTACGCGGACTCGAAATCCCACAGCGAGCTGGATTTCATGTGTTACAAGTGTCCAGATGGCACGTTTTCCCCGAAAGGATCAATCGGACTCGACTCGTGCGTAGAGAAGCGTGCGTGCGCCTCGGAAGACCTCGTCGAGACGTTCACCCCCTGTGTGGATGGAAAGCGCAACGCGACTTTCTCCTGGAGTGAGCCACAGACGTGCGACACAAAGCTGCACGGGAGCATCGCGCTTCCTGAAGCCCAAGCTGATCTTCCCTGCGACACATGCGAACGCGGATACGTCCTCACAGACGACAATAAATGCGAACGCTGTCCAGCGGGGCAAAAGCTCGGTGACGACGATGATGACTGTGCGCAGTGCCCTGCCGGTCAGGTTGCTGTCAACGCCATTGAGTTTGGACTCGGGACGCGCGATGGCTGGAGCAAGTGGCCCTCGGTTGTGGACTCGGTTACTGCGAAGAAAGCAGGCTGGAAACTGACTCGCCATGGACTTTCGTTTGCTGCACACACCAAAGAAGAAGGAGAGTGGAGTCGGCCGAGCCGGTTTCCGTTGCCATTCAACGTGACGTTCGCGCATTCTGGGTACATCAACGTCACGTATCAGCTGAGCCACGTTCCAACGTTTGAGAGTGACGGTGTTCGCGCGTGGCTGGAGTTGGAGATCAAGGACAGAGATGCATCGGTGGCTGCGAAGGAGGGTGCTGATAAAGACACTGGATCCAACGATAACGACGACGATGACAATGACGACGACGACGAACTTGCCGACATTGGTGGTAATATTGCCCATTTGAGCCACGGCGGCGAGAACGGGACGTTCAACCAAGTAATCCACTTTAACGTGACCACCAGAACGACCAAGCAGTTCACATTGGTGCTGCGTACCACGAGTCCAGCTGCAGAGCGCTTGATCCATGCAAAACTGCAGTACTTGGGTCTTCTCGGCACAGAGGATGGCGGGTCCGTGGCGTGTGGATCCTGTCCTGCAGGGTACGAAGCGATCAGTGGCGATGACGATGATGATAAGAGCACCAACGCTCCTGGCTGCCGTATTTGCCCCGCTGGAACGTTTGCGAAAGTGACACATGGCGTTTCGTCGTGCACCAAGTGCCCTGCGAATACGTTTTCGTCAGCTGGAGCAGACGCATGCGAGCCTTGTGGTGGCAACACGTTCAGTGTTGTAGGATCAAACTCGTGCGCTGCACCTGCGATCCTGACGGTGAATGCAACTTCCTCGCCCGGTACTGCAACAGGATCGTCATCATCAGCTTCAGCTTCTATGAGCTCTTCCGTGTCGACGACGGATGGGTCGCTCCCGTCCTACGATCTATCGTTGCTGGAGTCGCTGATATGGGGAAATGAGAGCTTCCTGTTTGGAGACTCAAACGCTGCCATCACCAGCTCCAAGGAGTTGCTCTCTGTGGCATCCGTGGTTCCGAGCGGAGGAATCAAAGTGGACGAGTCGCACATCGTGTTTGTGGGACTGTTCCGTCCCGTTGACAAGTCGTGGAAGGAGCAGGTGCTGGGCCAGATCGTCGAAGAGCTGGTCGACGCTGCGCGAGACCGACCGTACGTGATCGATCTCACGATGCTTAATCCACGGGACGCTGGCAATTTCTTCACCCAGAAGACTGGACGATACGGAGAAGTGGAATGCGCTGCACCAGCTGTAAGTATCAAATGCTATTGATATTGTTTATGCATGCTTATAGAGCTGATCTAACCTTTTGTTGCCTCTACAGCAATGGAAAGTGTCGAGTGGAGGAGATCGCATGGAAATCGTGCCTCTTGAAGACGGAGGTGGCGTGCAGGTCAACTACAAAGGCGGATCCAAGTGTCGAAACGGAAAATCAGCAACCACGCAGATCGACTTTGTCTGCGATTTGCGCGCCGGCACCACTGTTGCGCCGACCTCAAGCTCGCGAGACGACGACAGTTGCAAGACCACTATCATGTGGAAGACTGCGTTTGCGTGTCCGATCTGCGAGGCGAGCTACTTTAGCGAGCTCCGCACGGCGTGCAGTTCTGGTCAGCAGTCGGTCACGTATAACAGCGTCAAGCCGTGCTATGGTGGAGACAAGCCGTCGAGCGTGCCGGTGGCGACGTGCAACGAAGTGGTGCTGGACACCAAGGCGATGTACACGGTGTACGCGGTGATCTCGGTGGTCGGATTCATCGTCCTGATTCTCATGGCAGCGATCTTTGTCACGCATCGCAAGTACCTCACGGTGAGTGAATTGTTTCGTTTTCTCTAGTTACCTATTGATATTGGCTCTCATGATTTATGTGTCTTTTTTTTACTTGTCCATCCAGGCGTACAACGAGTACATGTACTTGAAGGGGAAGATGCCGACTTCTGTTGCCACGAAGGAGGACGGGTCCAAAGAAACCACGTTCGAGTTCTCCAGCAACTCCAACTCGCACACTGACTCGCCCGCCGCCCCGACGAAGCGCACTGGGTTCAACGCGGAGGAAAAGGAAGAAGATGAAGATGACAATGGCATCGAGCTGAACGTCCGCAGTGTCTAGGCATCATCATCGTCCGTCTCAAACCAGTCTTTGATTTGAGAGGTTTTGTAATCACTGGTAATGTGGCACTGAGCTTGTGAGTTTCACTAACTGACTGAGTGAATGGCTCTGTCTACACGATGAGTTGCTTCTTGACAGCCATGCACCGTCCGTTGGCGTCCCAGAGGCTTGCACTCTCTTCCATGTGATGAGTCGAAGCAGTGAATGCTGGTCCTCGAGTGCTGGTTTGGCTCATTTTTAGAGTGTTCGCACTCGGAGTTTGCATAGTACTTACCACTGGCGCTGGCTTGGGTAGTGGCCCTGGCCGCATGTGGTAGATTTGCTGCTGACGGTGCTTGATCCACTCGCACATGATTGCCATGTCTTCGTACGCATCCTGGGTCGCGCAGATGTGATCGCCGTCCCGCACCTGGTCGAACGACGTGATGCGCTGGAACGTCCGGATTCGATTCGACTGCTTTTGACCAGAAATCGCCCTCGTTTCAGCTAGTTGTTTGGTGCTCGTAACTCGTTCTCGGTACAGATTCAGGATCGAAGTGATACCGAACCGCAAGCAGACGCGTTCTTCCAGTTGTGCCAGACTCGTGCACGTGAAATACGCCAATCCGAGCTGACGCTTGCCGTACACGTACACCCCACAGAGTAAGCCTTTCAGACTTGACAGTGGGCTGGCATGTTGCCGTTGAACCTCTTGCGGAGGTGGTAGAAGCCCTCGTCGATCCTTCCAGAACCGCCTCAGGTACGATGCGTCATAAACTGCTTTCGAGGAACGCATTCCAGCTGACTCTCGCCGCTCTGGACACCCTCTTTTCAGCTTGAGCGCGTATTGTGCTCGCTTGAAATGCGCTGCTGCTGCCTGTTCAGCCTCGAGGCTCTCCTGCTCAGCCAGATGCCGCGCTTGCTGCTGGCGCTTGATATGCTGCTTGAAGCTCTTGCTCTGGTACTCCTTCCAGAGCGTCGGGCTGCTGAGGATCTCGCGCATTTTCGAGTGAAGATGTTGCTGCTGCTGCGTTGGTCTCTCTCGTTCTTTGGGTTTGCCTCTGAATCGTGTGATGCGAGTTGGCTTGGGCGGATTTGCGCGCAGCATCTTCTGGTAGTTTGACTGTGCTCTTGATTGCAATGGCGGATTTTGTCGTGTGATCTGGCTCAGAGGTTGATTGAACTGAGCAGGTAGGACTGGTTCCAGGACAGGCTTCTGCGCTTTAGTGGCAGTGTTAACTTGCAAGTTGCGTACTGGGAGTTCCACGGATGTAGCTCCTGACAGGTCCCTGTGAGACTGAACCTCTTCGTGGGTTTCTCTAATGAGTGGAGTCTCCTCGTCGCAACCGCTTGAACACTCGGTGGTCTCCAGCATGAGCGACGTGAACGCGCCCAACTCGTCCGACAGCGCGTTCATCTCGTCCAGAAGCTCTCGGTTCACTGAAGTCGCGCTGTCCGTCTGATCCGCGACGTGGGCGTCAGTCGATTCAGAATGCGCTCGGTCACCATCCAACAGAATGAGAGTTTGTCTTCGCTCGACTTGTTCCCTCTCAGTACCACCAACGTCGTCGTCGCGCTCTTCAAGACTGTCGTTCAACCAAAAGTACAGACACAGAATGCAGCATTAGCATCTAGCCTGAGAGCACATTCGAGTCGTCAAACACAGCCAGTCAGCCACAATGCAGTACCTGAGGCTCTCCATGGATGCCAGCATCTCCATGCACTCTCCCGCCATGCGCGCAGCAGAGCAATCCGCCACGTCTTCATCTTCATCTTCTTCGTCACTTCCGCCGCGCTCCCAAGGCCCCGTGGGCTCAAACTGATCGCCGTCACCCCATGGACGGCTGGCCAGACTGTCAGCATCCACGCCAAGCTGCCCGCAGAGCGCCTCCAGCTGCCTCGCGCACTCGAGCAGCGTCTGCGTGAGCGCTTTCCCTTCTTCTTCTTCTACTTCCGCGTCCCCCCCATGTATCACCTTTGCGTCTTCATCTGCCATTGAATCCGTCCGTACACGCTCAATTGAGCTGTTCACGCACCCCTTCACATTTTCACTTGTCTGTACCCATCATATAACTCCTGACAAGCTGACAGGTGACCTTCGTGCAACATGCCATGTTTCTTCAGTTAACACGCTTCCTTCATGCAACATTCCATCCTCAAAACCTCGCGATTCTCCATCCAAAAAAGCATTTTATTCGTTCGGATTGTTCTTGTATACTGTTACCTAACAGGAATCTGCCATCTCTCCAATTGAAAAAGGAAAATTGGCATCACACTTCACTCACTACTCGCCGAGGAAGAGCGCCACGCCCGCCAAGATCCAGCGCGCGTGGTCGCCCGCGATGGGCACCGAGACCTCCACGAGCATGCGCTCTCGACTGGCGCTGTAGTAGAGCGGCACCTTGATGCAGTTCTCCTTCGCGTACATCTCGCTCGCGTCGTTACGCGCGTACGCGACGTAGCACGACGGCACGGCCACGAGCTCGTGCGCGTCCGAGGACGCCTCGATGAGCGTGCCGCCCTCGAACGACGCGCCCTGCAGCAGCAGGTGCGTGATCTCGAACCACTCAAGCCTCGCGTGCTGCGGCGACGACGCCAGCTTGTCCTTCTCCCAGCACGAGAGCAGCTTCATGGCGTCCATCGAGCACTGAAGCTCGCGCGCGCTCTGCTGGCGGAGCGCGTTCAGGAACGTACCGGGGTGCAGCAGGTCCGACAGGTCGAATCCGTGCGAGAGCAGCTTGCCGCTTGCCGCCGCCTCCTGCCACTCGCCCAGCGCGCGCTTGCGGATGGCCAGCGAGCGCAGCCACGTCGTCACGCTCTCGCTGCCTTCCCACTTGGCGCTCCACTCGTTCGGCACGGCGCCTTTGAGCAGCGCGGCCGCGACGGTCTGGATCGCTGGCGTGAGCAGCCCCGTGCCGTAGATCACCTTCTTGAGCCCCTGCAGTGCGGTGTTCACCTGCTGCGCCAGGTCGAGCGCGTACTCGTTCTCGAGCGCCACGAACGCGTCGGACGGCGCCAGCGTGAGCAGGTTCTTCGTGCTACTGCCGCCTCCGCTGGCGCTACTACTGGCACTTGAACCACCTGCGGTGTCCAGATGGAAGCTGGCGGTCAGCTTGGTCCAGTTCTCGATGAGCGGCCCGAGCTGCGCGCGCCACTTCTCGCGGTCGAACTTCTCGGCGGCCTCTTCGCTCGACGACAGCGCCTTGAGCTGCGCGATCACGTCGGCCGAGAGCGTGCGCTGCATCGAGCGCTCGATGTTGTCCGGGAGCCCGAACACCGCGGGCGTGTCGCTGTCCGGGAGGTGGTCGATCAGCTCCACGTAGTCTTCGTGGCGCGCCGTCTGCGGCAGCTTGACGCCGCGCACGAGGTTGCGCTGGCCCGAGAGCAGGTCGTGCGCAAAGTACTCGCTCAGGTTGCAGCGCAGCACGCGCAAGTCGTACGGGTTGTCGATGCGGCCGCCGTAGATCGCGTTCTCCATGAGGCCGTGCAGCGAGAGCCAGTCGATCGCCGCGCCACCGCCTGAGGTCTTGCTCGAGAGCTCCATCACGTTCGAGCCCGCGCGGAAGTCGCCGAACGAGAACTCGTAGAACTTGGTCCAGCCCTGCGGGATGTACGTGCGTCGTTCCTGCAGCAGTGCGTGGAAGAACGCCAACAGGAACAGCAGCTGCGCGCGCGCGGAGGAGCCTTTGCCGATGAACTCGGGCGTCCAGGACGCGTACGTGCGCTGCAGGTTCTTCTTCATGCCCGGCGGCGACTCGAACATGATCTTGATGCTCTGCTCGAGTAGCACGAGCGGGAACGCGTCGTGCGGTTCGGTCGTCAGCCACAGACGGAACTTGTGGTGCGACGCGAGGATGTTGATCTCTTTCTCCAGCGTCGGCAGCCACGCGATGACCAGGTGCAGGTTCTGCAGGCAGAGCCACTCGCCGTGCTCGGCCGTGGACTTGAGCAGACTCAGCGCCTTTTCCTGCTGCCCGCCGCCCATCGCGACCTCAAAGTAGTGGCTCTTGCCCACGACCGCGGACGCGACTTCCTCGAGCTCTTTCGACGGGTCGGCGCCTGCAGTCGTGAGCAACAGCACGGGCGTCACGTTGCTCGCCTCTTCGGTCGCAACCTCCTTGAAGTCCAGCGGCGGTGGCGTGAGCGACTTGAGCTGCATCACGCCACAGATGAACGCGATGATCGCGCTCTGCAGACGGTCGGGACGCAGCGCCTGGACGACGAGCAGCTTCTGGAACGCCGAGAGCCCGCCTGCGGAGCCAGATTTCTCCATCTTGGCGTGGAAATTCTGCTCGCACTCCATGGATTTCGACCAGCGGATCCAAAGATCGTTGCTCTCGAACTTGCACTGCTGCGCGAGGCGTGGCAGCGTCTCGACAAAGAGTGAGAACGCTTCTTTGCGTTCTGGCGATGCCCAATCGGGTAGGGCAACATTACTACTGCCACTCGATCGACTCTCGGTGCTCGCGACGACCTCGCCGCAGAAGAACTCGTACTCGTGCTTCTCAAAGCACTCGAGGTGCATGCCGTGCACCAGGTGCATGCCGAACATGGGTCGGTGCTCCTTGAAGAGCGCGCGTCCGACGAACATGAGCACTTTGAACTCGAGGATCGGGATGAGCCGCAGGATGCGGTCTTTCGTGCTCGCAGACTCCATCTTCGTGCCGAGCGTCGCCTTGAAGAGCGCGAGGAACGACGCGAGAGAGAACCGGTACATGTGGTTCACGGCGCTCAGCTGCTTGACGAGGAAGAACAATTTTGCGCCTTCGTGCGCAAACGGACGGTACGAGTCGCGCTTCTCGTCGAGCTCCTCGGACTTCTTCGCAGACTTCTCGAGCGCTTGCTCGATCTCGGCGCTCGTGGACTTGGTCTTCGTGAGCGACTCGATGAGGATCGTGTTCTCCAGGATGTCGCCCTCGGACGTCGCGAGCGCCTCGACCAATTCCTTCTCGAGCGCCGCGAGCTGCACTTTGCATTCCTCTTCCTGGCGCAGCAGCTCGCTCTTCTCCTACTCGAGCTCCGGCTGCTCGTGCTGGATGGTGACTCCGAGCAGCTGGCCCTCGAGCCCGGACTTTGTGACGGTGAAGTTAATCACGTTCACGATCGCGAGCGCGTCCGGGGCGAGCGGCGGCGACGGGTTCCGTGTCACGAGGTAGATGCGGAAGTTCTCATTGTAGTCGACGATCTTGTCGCCCAATGCGACGACGTAGCGAGGTCCCTGGTGGATCAGGTCCTTGCGCACGAGCGGGTACAGGTACGGCTCGACAATGTCGACCTCGAGCACGACCAGAGTCTTGCCGAATCGTACAGCCTGCTCGACGTTGCTCACGAAGCGCATGTCCTGCGACTGCACGGTCGAGAGCGGACGCGTCGTGTCTTTCGCGAGCTCGGCCTGGAGCCACGTGGTGCACGCGCTCGCGGGATCGATAATAAACGGACAACGGTCTCTACCAGAGTTGGACACGATCAGCGCGTTCTCCATCGACAGGTTGTCCGCCGGCAGTCCCATGGACTTCCACTTGAGCAGCTCGCTCTCCGTGCTGAGTAGCTTCCTGTAATCGAAACCCTTGGAGCTCGCGCTCGATGGGACAGCTTCGAGGATCTCCTTTTCCCACTCCTTCACCACCCGCGTGCGCGCATCTTCCGAGCATTTGCCCAGGAACGTCGTGAACGCCGCAGCGAGCAGCATGCGGATCGGCAGGTCCTGCAGTCGCGAGTCGAGCTCTTTCACCTGCTCAGACCAGCGCTGTTTCTCGCCGCCGAGTTTGCCCAGCAGACCCTGCGCCTTGTTGAGCGTCGACTGCGCCGACTCGAGTCCGACGCGCAGGATCTCTGCCTCTGCGGTCTTCTTGCCGAACTCGGCTTTCATTTCCCCGACGACGACGTCGATCGACTTGAGCTCGTTCTCGCACTGCGCGAGGCGCTGCTGCGAGGCGTCGAGTGAGCGCTTGGCCTCGGCGAGGTCCGCCTCCAGGGGCTCGATCTTGTTGAGCACCATCGAGTACTTGAGGTTCGCCTTGACCCAGGTCGCGAGCGGCGCCGCGGCGACACTCACGCGGTAGATCGTCTCGTGATCGAACGACGATGTCTTGCTCTTCACGAGCTTCGTGACCGCCTTGAAGATGTCGGGCGTGATGCGCCGCGAGTCGTAGTTCAGGATATCGTCCTTCACCGCGCGGTTGCCGAGGAACTTCTTCATCGAGTTCCAGGACGTGTCTTGAATGCCCAGCAGCATGAGCATAGCCGAGAGCACGTCGTGGATCGGCTCCGGTGGCATCTTGAGCGAGCGGATCTCGTTCAGGTTGTCGCTCTTGATGTTGCCGACCGCTTCTTTCGCAGACTGCAAGATCGGGTTGATGTCGTTCAGCTCGCGCTCGATCTCGCGCTTGCGGGCGTTTGTGGCTTCCTCCGCCTTGGCCGTGTGCTTCTTGAGCTCCTCGACCTCGCGCCGATTGACCGCAGCCTTGTCGAGCGCGTTCTCGATCTCTTTCATCGCCTGGCCCGCTGCGACCTGCGCCGCGCCGAGCTCTTTCTTCTTGATCGTCGCGTTCTTGCTCAGCTCGTCGACAGTGGTCGACGCGTCCTCGAGTTTGTTGAGACCGCTCTTCAAGTGGCTCACCTCTTGCACGATCTGCTTGCACTTGGACTCGAACAGACGGCGCCAGCTGCCCAGGAAGCAGATGAACTCTCTTGGCGTCGCGCCAAACTCTTTGCTGCTCTCGTACAGACTCGTGATGAGCTGCGTTGTCTTGGGGAGACTGTCAACGAGCTCCGAGCCGTTCAGCAGCAGCTCCGGGATCTTCTTCATGGTCGGCGGACTCCACTCGCCCATCCACACGATCGAGCACCGCGTGTAGAGCGCCGGGTTGCTCTCGCAGCGCAGCAGGAACTGCAGGTGGCGCGAGTCCATGCTCACGACCACGTGCACAAACTGGCACACGCGCGAGACGAAGAAGTCGTAGACCGAGCGGTGCTCGGCGCCGCCACTCGCGCCGATGCTGTCGAGCATCTTCTCCTTCAGCGGCGAGATGAGCGGCTCGATCTCTTCGTGCGTGTACAGTCCAGGCACTTCGCCGGAGCTCAGCAGCGAGTTGGTGATCTCGAGGATCGCGTCCTGCGTGAAGTGGTGGTCTTCGAGGTACAGCACGTAGTGCTGGCCCTCAACGCCGGCTTTCACGAGGATGCTTTTGAGGTCTGCGCGGAAACTCGCGGCGTCGTAGTTGCGCGTGAGGTTCGGCGAGAACATGGTGTACCCGAGCATGTACGCGATCAGCGTGGTCGCGGAGCGTCGCCCTACTCCGGAGCTGCCCACAAGCAGCATGGAACCTCCAGGCTCCGACAAAATACGCTCGACGATCGCGAGATGGTCGAGGATCTCGTCAAAGAGCAGCATGTGCAGATCTTTCTCTTCGCGCTCGTACAGGACGATCGCCTGCGAGACAACGGAGCTGAACTCGTCGCTTGCGATCCGGAACAGTGGGGACGCCAAGACGCCGGCGCCGCCCGACGCTGCAGCGTCGTCACCACCTCCTCCGCCACCAGGTTTGCGGCAATGCAGAGAGCTGAAGTAGACGTCCTGGAGCTTGGCGGCATACTTCCACTGCTGCTTGAGCACGCTGTTGAGGATCGCGTCGAACTTGCTGAGCGAGTCGGCGTCCACGAGGCGGTCGCGGAACAGTCGGCGCGCTTCGTTCGCGAGCACATCGAGCACGTCCTCGGTCTCGAGGTCGTAGCGCACGAACGAGAAGACCCACTTGGTCAGGTCGCGGGGCGTGAACAGGTAGTGGCGCTGCTCGTCGACGTTGAATTTGGTTTTCGTGGCGTCGTAGATCTCGACGATGCTTCGCGCGAGCCGGTCGCGCGTCGACGGGTCTCGCCACTGCGCGGGGATCTTCGGACTGCTTTGTGGGTCAAAGATCGCCTCGAGGAACGTGGAGTAGACGACCATGAGCTCCTCGATCGTCGGGTAGTCCATGTACGCGACCTTGACGATCGCCGTGAAGCGTGTGGAGAGCGGGTGGCGGCCGACGGTCGTCGCCGCGTTCATGGACGCGACGATCTGGATCTTCTCGATGCCCAGGAACTCGAGGTGCTGGTCGTAAAAGCCGTTGAACGTGATGAGCTGCTGCAGGAACGCGATGAGCATGCACGTGTCGTACTGGTCGGGCTTTGGCAGGTTGATGTCTTTCAAGTAGAACACGAGGCGCTCGCAGTCTCGCGGGCGGTAGACACGTCCCGTGTTGGTGGAGAAGAGCGAGCAGCACTGCGAGATCTTGTGGATGATGTGGTCCGCGGTCGTCTGCGCGTTGCAGTGCAGCACGGTCACGTTCACGGACTTGAGGTTGCGGAACGCCTGGCGAATAAGCATGTTCTTGCCGCTGCCCTCTGGCCCCACGAGGATGAACGGCTCCATCTTGTCGACCCAGGGCTCGATGATCTTGAGTCCACGCTGCACGCTCACCGTGGGCACGACCGCGTCGCGGCAGCTGGCGATGTCCTTGCGGTCCATCTTGCCGTCCATGGACCCGTACGTGTCGCGCTTGGTCTCGAACGCCACGAACGTGCTCCCCTGGCAGTAGCAGTCGAGCGGCGCACCCATGTCCGGCGGACGCTCGTTCGCCATCATGTACATGGACTTTGCGAACGAGTTGCGCGCGCTCATGGACAGATTCGCGCCGAGCCCGCGCACCATCGCGCAGACAAACTCGCCCCGCGTGGTCGCCGTAGCGACGTGACTGAGCCCATTCATGATCGTGCCCACGGTCGTGGTCTCGACGATCATCTCGTACTTGTGGAGCTCGTCGAGCGCCTTGGTGAAGAGCTCGTCGATCCACTTGCTGAGCTCGTCGCGCTTCTCGGCGGCGCTCTGCGTGAGCAGCAGCCACTTGCTCACGAGCCGCTTGATGTCCATGTCCTCGTCCGAGAGGAAGATCATGCCCATGCGCGAGATGGTCGCGGGCGACGCGAACTTGAGGTCGTGGGTCTCGAAGATGAAGTTGATGTTCGGGCCAAAGTTGATGCGCTCGCCGTTCGGCAGCGTGAGCAAGTGGTTGTCGTCGAGCACCGAGTTGAGCGACTCGATCCACTCGGGGTCCACGTCACCGTCGCAGATGATCCACGAGCGCACGTGCTCAGGCTCCTTCACGACTTTTCTCGCAGCGTCCGTGAGCACGCCGTCTTCCCACTCGCGGGTGTCGAGGTCCATGTGGCCGAGCAGCCGCTCGCGAGGCATCGACTTGGGGTTCATCACGTGCGTCTTCACGAGCTGCCCGCACTTGATCAGCGCCTGCTGCAGGATCTGCCACACGGTCGACTTGCCGCTGCCTGACGGCCCCACGACGACGCACCCCATGCGCTGGTCGAGCGACTCCTTGAGCTGCAGCATCTTGCGGATCTGGAGCTCGTCCACCTGCAGGTAGAACGGTTTGCTCACCATGACCTCGCGGATCGCTTCGCCGAGTGCGCCACCTGAGAGATCGGCCGAGTTGACGCCGGGAAATACGTCACCGATGAGCGCGAGGAAGCGCGTCGAGTCGACGAACGTGAGCTTCGAGAGCGTGTTGATGCGCACGGCCTTGATCAGGATCTCGGTCTCCTCTGCTGACGTCATGCGCTCGGGCTTGGCTTTGGCTTCGGCTACTGCTGACCTCTCACCTTCTTTGCCCTCCTCTGTCGCTGCTACTGCTGCTGATGACGACAAACCCCCGGTCGCGAGCTCTTTCTTGGCAGCCTGGAGCAGTTTGCCCGCAGTGTTGAGCACCGCCTTGAGCGCGCGCAGCCCCCAGTCGTAGTGCTGCTGCGGGGAGAGCAGCTGGCCCGAGAGCGAGTACAGCGACACGACTTTCGACGCAATGTCCTTTGCCTCCGAGAAGCCCTCCGAGTACAGAATCACCTCGGCGATGAGGTTGTTGTCGGGGCGGCCCATGGCGACTGGACGGAAGAGCGCCTTCAGGTTGTCGGGGAGCTTGGAGCGACCGCCGTAGCCCTTGCCCGCGGGGTTGAGCGTCACGAAGATGCCGGCGTTGAAATCCACCTCGAGCGACCGGTTGAGCAGCTTGATTGTCGACGTGCGGTCCTTGATCGCGTCCTGGATGACCTGGATTTGCTGCGAGATCGCCGACAACTGGTCTTCTTTCAGACGATTGAACTCGTCGAAGCAGCCCCAGGCGCCACACTTGACGAGTCCGAGCAGGATGCGGCCCATGGACTGGAAGTCGATGCCTTCGTCGCAGTTGAACACGAGCACCTGGCGTCCAAACTGGCCGCCTAGGGCCTTCACAGACTCGGTCTTCCCCGTGCCAGCGGGTCCGTATGGGTTGCCTCCGAAGCCCATGTGCATGCCCTGGGTGAGCGTGAGGTAGCACTTGTCCGTGAGTGGCGTGTGCACGAGCTTCGGTGCGTTGCCCTGGTACTCGTACGTGTAGTCGAACTTGGCGTCGTTCATGCGGATGACACAGTGCTGCTTCTCCAGGTAGAACCGGAGCTGCTTTTGCCAGATCCAGTCGGTCGTTGAGCGGCAATTTGCGCCAAGCAGCTGGTCGCACACGTCGATGTGGTGCACGAGGTCGAGCACGAGCGCCTTGACCTTGAGGCTCATGAGCAGCTCCGTGCTCAGATCCAGCGACGTGAGCTCTCTCAGTGTGTCCTGCAGGCTCTTCTTCAGGTCGTCAATGCCGCCGTTCTTGATGCCGACCTCGGCCTGGTCGCAAAAGCGGATCTGCTCTGCGAGACAGAGCACCTGCGAGGGGAACTCGTGGTAGTCGGGGGCTTTGCTGGCCACGCAGTTGCTCACGAGCACGCGGATCGTGCGCCGCATCTCCTCGGTGAAGTTCTCGAGCCACTCTTCGACGGAGCTCGTGACCGCCACGGGCGTCTGGAGCACCACTTTCTCGCCCGCAGAGCTCAGCATCGCGACGATCTGGTCCTTCTGCTCCGAGAACTCGACGCGGTGCACGCCCTGGTAGAGTTTCTTGAGGTGGTTCTGGATTACTGCCGGGTTCTGCGACTGGCCGAGGATCTCCAGCAGGTCCTCGTCGCCGATGAAGTAGAACCGCGGCATGCGCGAGCGCTTCTCCTCGAGGAAGTCGGCGAGCGCCTTCTGGCACCGCTCGAGCTGGTCCACCATCGTGTTGAGCCGCTCGACCAGCTGCGGGAAGAGCATCTCGTCCGTGAGGTTGAGGAGCTTCGGGTCGCGCTCGACGTTGAGCATGATCTCGATGAACTCGTCGTCGACGCGACGGAAGCGACTCTGCTCCGACGGCAGCGTTCCCTTGGAGAAGATCGGCTCGAGGAAGACCCACTTGCGCTGGATGACGTTGAGCTGTGTGAGCGCCTGGTCCAGGAGCGACATCTTGACCTCGTACTGGAGCGCCTCTATCTCGAACGGCTTGAAGAACTGCGACTCCTTGAGCGACGCGAGCAGCGACTGATTGTCGCCGAGCGCGAGCGTGATATCTTTCCAGTCCTTGATGATCGACACGCAGCGGCCGTCGTGCTCGTGCGCGAGAAGCGACAGCTCGGCGGTCTCGGTCCACGCGCGGAGCTCCAGGAGCGCGTCGCGGATCGTCACTTCGCCCTGCGCGCGCGCGTGGAGCACTTTGACAAACTGCAGCGTCGCGGGCAACTCGAGCGCGTCAAAGACGTCCATGAAGTGGCCGAGCGTGAGGTTGATCTTGTCCACGTGCCTCGGCATCCCGAGCTTGCGGAAGAGCTGCGTCCAGTGGTCGTCCTTGAACGGCTCGCCCCGGCAGAGCTTGAGCGTCGGCATGGCGCGCTTGACGCGGTTGTAGAAGTCCGTGATCTTGTCCACGACCATCGTGCGCTCCGTGATCGTCTGCTTGGCTTGCTTGGCCCACTTCTGCGCGCAATCCTGGAGCGCAAACATGTTGGTGCTGAACGTGAACCAGTCTTGCGCCGCCAGTGCCTTGATCTCGTCGCGGAACTGCCTGTACGTTGACCAGTTGAGCGCCGTGAGACTGACGCTGCTGTCGATCGCCGCGAGATCGTCGAACGCGGGCTCGTCCATGTTGAACGCGCTGCAGTTCTCGGTCAGCGTCTTGCTGCACGTCTTGAGCTCGCTGAGCTTCGCGGACTCGTCCTCGATCGGCTTGTAGACCTTGTTGGCCAGGTCGGCTTCGTCCCAGGACGACACTTCAAGCAGCTGAAGCCCCGCCCAGCGGTCGCGGAACTTGGCGATCTGCTCGTTGCACTGCTCGACCTGGGCGGCGATCTCGCCCTTGAGGCTCTCGCGCTGGTCCTCGATCATCTCGTTGAACGCTTCGTGCGAGACCTCAAAATTTTCCCACTCGGTCGGCAGCTTGGCGAGCCGCGACTCGACCTCGTGGGTGTCGATCTTGGTGCTCGCGGACGAGCCCAGCACGGTGAGGAGCAGCGCTTTCTTCTTCTCGGCCTTCTCAAAGTGCGCGTGCATTGACGCCTTGTTCGCGTCGATCGCCTTCCACTCGACCTGCGCCTGGCTGATCTCCTCGATCGAGTGCGGACGCGTGTTGAGCTTCTCCTTGGCGCTCTCGACGAACTCCTCCACGAGGCGAATGTGCGTGAGCGTGCTCTTGCGCAGCGAGAGCAGCAGGCCGTCCTGGAACCGCTGCAGGTACTCGTCCAGCGTGCTCTTAAACGGCACGAGCGACACGTGGATGCAGTCGATCTTGATGAAGTCTGGGATCTTCTCGCTCTCCTTGCGCTTCAGCTTGATGGTCTTGAGGTTGATCTCCCAGTCTCTGGGTTCGTGCAGCTCCGACTCCATGAGCGCGCCGAACTCGCCGCCGCCACTGCCGCCCATGCGCGAGAACAGACTCCAGTGCTCGTACTCGTACAGGAGCGACTCGAGCCGCGTGAAGAGCTGCTCGCAGCTCTGGTACACGAGCACCAGGTTGTGCGCGTTCGCGTCGCACATGGCGGCAAACACCTGCGGGTTCGCAAAGCCGTTGAACTTGGTCGGACGAGACACAAACTTCTTCATGGACTTGTAGTACGTCGTTCGCAGCTCTTCAATGGGCGGTTTGAGAATCAGCGAGAGCGCGCCTGGGCTGTTGCTTGACGCTGACGAAGATGATGAAGGCGGGAAGTGCAGCTCGGTCTTGATGTCCTTAATCTCGGGCAAGTTCTCGTTGAGCATCTCGAGTCCCATCTGGTAGCCGCTCTCGAGCACCTTGTAGAGCTGCTGGTCCCAGTAGAGGAACCACTTCTTGGTGCGCGCCGGGTCCTGCTTCTTCGTGACCGTGAGCACGCTCTTCTTGATCTCGTCCCAGCGCTCTTTCCACTTGGTCGGGAAGCGCAGCAGGTCGATGTCCATGAGCGCGAGGAACTCCTCGCTGAGCTTCTCGTGCGAGCGCTTGAAGCGCCGGTTCTCGGACGAGAGCTTGTCGGCCGCGTCCTGCAGCTGCTTGACGTACTCGTTGCACTCGTCGAGGTTCTGCCACGTCACGTCCTTCTTGGACAAAGACGACGACGACGACGACGAGTTCTTTTGCTGCGACGAGAGACCGGGACGCTTGACCGCTTCCTCGAACGCGAGCAGCGAGTCCAGCAGCATGGGCTTCTGCTCGTCGATGATCTGACTCTCCATGTTGTTGTAGAAATTCGCCACTTTCTTGAGCGTCACGCCGTAGCGGTAGTACTTCTCGGCTTCCTCGGCGACTTTGCGCACTTTCGCGGGCACCCACTCGTCTTTCTTGCGGTGGTGGCCGCCCGACGACGACGACGACGACGCCGACTGGTGCTGCGCCGAGAGTTCGGTCAGCTGGCGCACGTCGCGCAGCAGCGTGACGAGGAACTCGCTGTAGTTGACGACCAGGTCGCCGTTCTTGTCGATCTGCATGAGCTTCCCGCTGAGCCGCAGCGAGTCCTCGCCCTCCTGCTCCAGCTGGTTGTCGATCTGCTCCTGCCAGTCGCGCACTTTGTCGAGCACCATGCCGTTCACTTTCGATAGAAACTGCTCGCAGTGGTGCGCAAACTGCTTGAACGCCGGCAGGTCCACGAGCACCTGCTTGGCGAGCTCGCTCATCTCGGTCACGCGCGTGCTGAGCATGTGGCCCCAGACGATCGCATTCACCTTGGGGCTGAGCGTCTTCCCGATGTGGAACGCCTTGTCCTTCGAGCCACTCCCTTGCTGACGCCGCGTCTCAAAGTCACTCTCCAGCTGGTCCAAGTGCGCTAGGAGCTGCGCCAGCAGCGCGTCGCGCTCGCCCGCGAGCGCCTTGGAGAGCGACGGACGCTGCAGCAGGTTCTTGTAGCGCTGCAAGAGCCGCACGGCCGTGCTGGGCTTGCTCACCACGGACGCGATCTGGTCGCGCAGAATGCCGCCGACCTGCGCCTCGACTGGCGCGAGCATGGCCTCGAACTCCTTGATCGCCTTCTGCCACACGCTCTCCGTGTACGGGTTGTAGTAGAGCGGCTTGAGCTTCGCAAACGGCTGGAAGCACGACGCCGCGAGCTCCTGCGACATGGAGCGTGGCAGCAGCGAGATGAGCTCCTCGTAGGTCATGCGGATGCGCGCGATCTCCTCCATGCGCCTGACGAGCGCCTGCAGCGACAGGTCCTTGTCGGACTTCTTGCCCGCCCACGGGTGTTCGTCGTACGAGGGCCACATGGTCGCGGTCAGCGTGTCGATACTCGCCGCCCACTTCTCGCAGAGCGCGATCGACTGCTGCAGCAGGAGGTTGACGTCGTGGAAGCTGCCGGTCCAGACGTCGTCGAGCTGCTTGGCCTTCTCGAGGACGAACGAGTTGATCGCCGAGCCCACGAGCCCGAGCAGGTGGTCCATGCGCGCCTGCGGGTACTGGTGCTCGCGCGATAGGTCGGCGCGCCAGATGTCGTCGAGCGTGTTGTAGGACTCGTCGAGCACGTCCGCCATGTCTTCGAAGCTGAGCGTCTCAAGCGAGCTGTAGCGCTGGTGGATGTTGTCGAACGCGGCGCAGAACTTCTTGGCGCGCTTGGCGTTCCTCTGGTCTGCGCGCTCCCAGTACCGGAACTCGTCGTTGATCGTGACGATGCTCATGAGCGCCGCCGCGTCGCCGTCGCTCTTGCTACCTCCGCCCGTGAGCACCGTGCTGCCGAGCCCGGCGTCCAGCTCGATCAGGATGTCCTTGAGCTTCTGCGACAACTGGCTCGCGCTCGCGTCATTCTGGAGCAGCATCGGCGCGTACACCTGGTGCACGGCCTGGTAGAGACTCTGCAGAGGGGACTGCATCACGGACGTCACCTGGATGCTCGTGCTCATGTTCTCGGGCGTGAGCGGCACGGCGCACACCTTCACGAACACGGTCTCGTACTTGCTCGCCTTGCCCCACTCCTGCAGCTGCGCGGACAGGACGACGTCGAAGGCCTGTTCGGCATCACTGCTGCTGCTGTTGTTGTTGTCGTCGTCGCAAAGCAGTCGCGCCTGCAGCACATTGCACTGCGGATCGTCCAGGAACGCGGCCATCGCGTCCTCGGACGCCTTCTCTTTGCGCAGCCGCAGCCGGCGCCCCCCACATGCACTTGAGCAGTGTCACGACATAGTTGCGGCGCTCGTCCACGCTGAAGTCCGGATCGCTCGGGTCCATCGCTTGTGTCTCTTCTCGTCCTGTTGTGGTCCAAACGAGACCGATCGCCTCTGGCTAGTGGCTGATGGGTGGTCTGTGCGCTTGGGGCTCTGATCCGAAATGCGCTCGCTGTGAAGCCAACAGAGAGAGAGAGAGAGAGAGAGAGAGAGAGAGAGCGAGTGAAGAGCCTCCTGAGGCTCCATGCAGACAGATCGATGGCATCCGTCGCGCCGAGTCGGATTGTACACGAAAGGTCACATTGCTAGAACGTACGTGTGGTCCACACACCAGACGCGAACAAATAAAGTGTTTTGTTAGACTTTAGTGGCAAAAGAGTTTTGTTCAAATAAAATATTGCCTTAGACGATGACGGGCATCACATTCACAGAATGTTGCACGAAGGAGGCTTGGAACAAGAATCCGAACAAAATAAACCATTTTGTTTACAAGTTGATGGGCATCAAACTCACAAAAGGTTGCACGAAGGTTCCTTGTCCGCTTTTCTTCAACAAGCTAAAAATAATGATTGTCGAAATCCCAAAATGGCTACAATCCCACGGATGGTGGCGGTTGGGGCAGCAGCAGCTCATGGTATTTCGATTCGAGCCGCGCGCAGTTCGAGAGAGAAGAGACGCCCGTCTCGCTCTCATTATGGAGCTCTCCGTGATCCCCACGTCGCAGCACTTGGACTGAGGAAGGAGAAAGAGCGCTCGCCACCAGCCCCACCAGCCTGCACGACGACGCTATATCTATCTAGACGCAACTCGTGAAGCATGGGCTGCTGTCCGTCCAAGAGCCGCGCCAAGCGCGATGCCCACTGCAGCGTGTCCGGCGAGAAACAAGCAGCCAGCACGACCAACGCCATCGCATCCACCGGTGTGATAGCTTCGGTGGAAGGCAAGCCAGGCGGCGATGTTGACGCCGCACAACCACCAGCGAGCCCGTCGCCATGCAGCAGCAACCAGAACCAGAATGACGCCACCTCCATGACGCGCCTCATGGACCGCGGCGACGGCTCACTGATATTCAAGTCTGACGGAGACCCGACGCCGTCCAGTCCGCCGCCAGTGGCAGCGAAGGAGATCGTGCTCAGCGGAGTCGCAGATAAAAGCAACGACGCAAACGAAGCCAACAATGCGGTCGCGACGCGCAGGGCGGAGCTCACGCTAGAGGTGACGAGTGGAGCACCGCTGTCGCGGATGACGCCGCAGACGTCGCCGCGGAAGGCACCCGTGAACTACGAGGAGATGCCGATCAACTCGATGTACCACCGCATCCACACCGTCGAGGCCGAGGCGCAGGACGCGCGCCGCCAGGAGGAGCTGCGCGCAGAGGCCGAGCGCCGCGAACGCGAGGTGCGCGAGTTCAAGGCGTCCATGCTCGCATCGTGATGAAGAAGCGACCAGCCACTCCACACAAGTACAGGTAGACGCGCAAGACAAACCAGCAAGCCAGCACAAACGCGAACAAACAAGCAAGTCGACAAGCTTGCTTGCTTGTTTGTGTGTGTGTTGGCTCGTGCACGCAACCCACTGCACATCTCGATGCGATAATTTAATGTATGTAACCCACATGAGCACCTTCACACGCTTCATACCGTGCGAGTAAATCGAGCGCGCGCAAGAAACTACAGTACGTGCGGTAACCGCGTGAAGTTGGGTGTCGACAAGCAGCTCGTCGGACTTTGCGGTAATGCGAATGCCTCTCATCACCACCGAATGGCTTGCGCGTTTGGAAATCAAGGCAGTTTGCATTTTGGTGCGGCCAGCTCTCGTCTGTTTGCTTGCGCGAGATGCCGCCAGCAACAGTACTGTACTGTACGAAATGTGCATGTGGAGATTTCATTTTCACTGGCCAGGGTTATGCGGCGGTGCTTCAGAAAGGAGAAACAAGCAAATCGCAGCCCAAATGTACAGAGCATGCCGGCCGGTGTACTGTAAATGGCGAACTGATCCGACCAAGCCCAAGCCAAGCAAACGCCTCGCACAACAACAATGTCGTTCAACAGTTGACGAGCAAACAAAGCAAGCTGCTCAACCCGCGCAAACAAACGAGCCAGCAGCTTGCGGCGCAAGTGCACTCGTGCAAGCCGCCACACAACGCAAGCTGCAACGCTAGCCACACAAAAGTCAAGTTGCCAACACAAGCAAGCAAGCATGCACCGCAACAAGGCGTCGTGAAGCAACCTTGAAGATGCCGCGCTCACCTGATTTACAGGCGCCTGGGCGTTGAGCCCAGCCCAGTGGCCAATCCCACTTTCGCGCGCGCTGGTTTCTGTCCTCCCACTCCTTTCCAATCCTGAAAAATTCGTGACGCAAAAAACATGACAAATGTTGAATGGGATCACTTGAATGGGATCACAACAACAGTTGTTGCTGGTTTCGCTGTATGAACACCGCAAAAGTGTGCTGGCCAACAATAACAAATAACAAGATCAACAACAACAACAGAACGCAGCCAGACAAGGCAGGAGAGCTTGAGCTTGCGATTCGATTGTGACTTCAATCAGCACAAAGAGCGGCGGCGGCGGGTTCTTAACAGGCGCCTTTGGATTACAGAGATGCGTTACACACGCCTGCCCATGCGTGCATACCCGTTCCTCACCTTCTGTAGAGACAAATACAAGCTTGCTGACTTCGAATTCCACTCAAACGAAAACGTCCGACCAAATCGCTTATATCGTTCTCGCCATCTTCGTGATCTACGTCATCGTCCAAGTCG